>JAULLG010191726.1:0-12580 GCA_035668355.1 Sarracenia leucophylla
TATATACAAACATAACTTGTTAAACAAAGTTTAATTTTGTTAATAAAAAAAGTGATTGCTAATATCATAGCAAACGAAATATTTATTTTAACCATTAAAATCCTTTCGTCAAGCGATTTATCAATAACCTTTTTTGTCGTAAGAAAATATCCAGGTATGAAAATGAATTATCCAAAAAAATTGACTGTAAATTATTAATTAAGACGTGTCAGATTGTTACAATGTTTGATTTATAGATTTTTATCGTTGGACACTGTGTGCCCTAACTAGAGTAATGCATGATTTTTGGACTTTCACCATTGAACACCACATGCCCTAACTACGAAAGGCAAGATTTTCGGACATTCACCATAGGACACCATGTGCCCTAACTAGAGTATTGGTACTTTTCAAATTTTTACCGTCGGACACTAAGGACCCTAACTAGAATAATATGAGTCCAACACAACATGGTTCCTCTCATCAACACACACCGAGTTCGATCCATAAGAAAGGTCCTTATGGATAAGCACAAATCATGCGTCCAACCTAAACACAAGGTCCCTCTTACCTCAAAACATGCACTACGAGTCCAACCCCAAAGGTTCCTCTCGTCCTGAAACACATACTGCGAGTGCAACCCCACATGGTTCCTCTGGTCCTCAAACACACAATTTGAGTCCAATCGGAGAAGGTTTCTCCCGCCAACACATAACGCACACATGAGCCCATCCCTTAAACATGATTGTAGGCTCAATATTATATAATTGAGATCTGTTAGGTTACCAATATTGTCCATAATCAACCCAATAAAGCTTTAATTATAAAATCAATGTACACAATCCATAATTGCATAAAAGTTTACTTTAATCACGTGTTTGAAGGCAAAACCCCCAAATGTACCAATTCTTATAAAATTTAGTATTCCGACCTAAGTTTCAACATTCACATAAATAGGTTCCCACAATGCCCGAATTTAAGTAAATAACTTCAATTTCATGAAATTAGGCACATACAACAAAAATCCCAATGTTTTCCAAAAGCATAGTTCTTCTCCAAATCACGAACCCTAACTGCAATCTCTCAAACCCATGAGATATTTTTCATAATTAATAGGATATGTCTATTAAACCTAAGCAACAATTATCCAATATCAAGTAAAACCTCCAAACCAACAAGCATGAGTTCCAAATTCCAATTTCATAGTTGAATACATAAAAAGTTAGTATATATATTATAATTGTACAATACGTATACAAAATTAAGGTCAAGATTAATTTAGATCCTACCTTAGAGACAAACAAATCCACCAAACACATATCCTAATTTCATCTAAAGCTCCAAAGGTCAATCCACTTGATCAACATCTTGATCACGTCTCCATTCTTCAAAACCAAGCCGAAACCATCCTTGAAGCATTAAGGATCATCCATGGCCAAACCCTAACATCAATCCATTATTTTAGAGAGAGAGAGAGGAAGAGAGAGAGAGAGAGAGAGAGAGAGAGAGAGAGAAGCTTTTGCTATGAAAACTAACCCACGTTGCCTTTTAAACATAGCAAAAAAATTGAGGTGGAGCTCGAGTGCTCATCGAGCGCTAGCTGTTGGTTGTCTCTGAAATTTATCGTTTGTTTGAAATTAAGAGTCATCTTTGTATTAGTGACAATATTATATTTTTAGCAATGCTTCAACAGTCTTAGCGACATAAAATGCCAAAACACCTCAGAACTTAATCCGATGACACACAACAATGTGTCTCATGCTTTAGAAAATATTTAACCAAAGATGGTATTCGAGTTAAAAGAAATTTTTTAAAATTTTTTCAAAAATTTAACCAAATTCCTCTTTTCACAATTTATAAATACACTAGTTTTTATCCAAAAAGGTAAATAAAACCGGTCAAGATATTATAGTAAGTGTGTATAGAGGGGAAGGCAACTATAGATGGGTATATAAAATTTTTTTTAGCTTTTTCCATTATGGTGTTATATTGTATATTTGGAGCAATATTGGTACACTAATTTTAAGTATTGTATTCAACAATGTGTTTAGTGTATATTTGTAATTATTTTATGATTAGAATTGAATTAATTTGATAAGTTTATGTTAAAATTTCTAAATTTCATGATTATGTGTTATTTTCTTACTATCTCATTAATTTCATACCGAAATTTAGATCAAATTAGGTATTTTTATCAAATTGTGCAAAATTTGAATTAAAGTTGAAACTTAATAAAATAAGTTATAGTAGTTTTACTACATTTCATATATAATTATCAATTCTAGCTTAACATTAAGTTATTACATTCTTTTATTTAAATTTAGATGTTCAATGTTGGATAAGAAGTGATAGAGGTATATTACAAGTTTAATTCTTTTTATTTAAATTCAACATTAAGTTGAACTTTATTATATATAATTTTAGGGTTTTAATTTTACTTTAATTGGTTATGGAGCATGTGTTATAGTTAATTATATTAGAATACAATTCTCTTCAAATTTTAGGATTTTAGGACTTTATGGTAAATCTCGATTGTTGAATTAGCCAAGTGTGAGAAATTCTAATTTTCAAGGCTTACTTGTGAATAATAGTTTAATTAAACGAATTACGAAAATTCGGGATATCACAATAACCATTTAGATCATGTTGGTAAGATCATATTGTTACTATATTGGCTATTTCTAAGTTAGATACAAAATCATTGTGTCTATACTTTTAATTTTGGGTTTGGGGTTTTAGGTGTTTGTGTCTAGATCTTTCGTCCAATTCACAATAAGCAAATCTGCTCCGAATCTGGTACAAGGTATATTTTCACTTATTATATCATATGCTTTAGGTAGGTTGTGTTTTTAGCTGCCTTAAAGAATTTATATTTTTAATATGAATTCTCAGCACTGGTGCTCGAAGGGGGCATAAGCCCTCTACAAGCGCCCTCTAGCGCTCTAAAGGCGCTTGAGCTGCAACGAGTAGCCAATTTATTTGTATCTTTCTCATTTAGCCGAGAGTTTGGATATTCAGGCACCCGTAGAGTGCCCGTAGTGCACTCAAGTGCCCCTAATTTAATATCCCTTTTTCCTTTGACAACAGTTGGTGATTTGTGGTACCCGTAGAGAGCTCAAGCCCTCTGGTGTATCTCTCCCCTCTTCTCATTTGCACGGGCAAAAAAATCCTATAATCTTTAATTGCACTCAAAGAGCACTCGTGTTCTAGGACACGCTCAAAGAGCGCTTGAGCGACGGTGTGTTTTTCTATGAAAATACATTTTACAACATCTTGAGTTTTAGCCTTTATTTTAAGAGAATCTACTGAGTGTGTCTTCAGCCTCCCACTTCTCTCTAGGTCTCCCTTCATGCTTATTCTTCTGTTTCACCATTGAAGCTTAGTGTGGGTGTTATCAAGGTATTTATAGATGCACTATGGATTGTATGTTTTAATACCTTATATTTATCCATCAATCAACTATCCCATATATACACCTTTCATCACTAAACACACATTTGGTCGATGTAACTCGGAGCCGTTATTAATACGAAGATTAGAAGTAGCTTTCGTGGACACTACAAGATCAAGGAAGGCACTCGGGGAGCTGCGTCAACAATACAAAGTTAGGCGTCCGTGTGGTATATGGGTATAAATGATTTTATTATATTTGGATAACATTCTTGGTTTGTAGTAAAATCTATTTATGTGTTGGTGCTGTGTTTTTCATCATGGGAATTTACCCTAGAGTTTCCACGTAAAATCGAGTGTACTAATTTTGTGGTTGTTATTGGATCAAGGTTTATTTTATCATTGTTGGTTGTACTGGCTCACTAGTTTTTTAGGGTCAAAAATGTATTCTACACGTTAGTCGGATTAGTTTTTAATTGTATCGGCGTTAACCTATTTACCTCCCATCTAGGTTTATCGAAGTGGTTAGTAGCTAATTTCAATTGGTATCACAGCGTAAGTTCTCTTTTTCTGGTCTAACCACCTGAGTCGATCCTTAGCTAATATGATCCAGACATAGAAAGAAAAGGACTTTCTATAGCTGGTTCATCGTGCTTTAACGGCTCTAATTATCCCTACTAGAAAGCTAGAAAAGAGATTTCCTCAACTAAATGGGGATAAGCGTTTGAAGGTCTCTTGTACATGGCTATGAATTTCCCAAAATCAAAGTTTCCACCACTCACGAAACTTGAGAGAAAACCGAATTTGAGTGGATAGCCACAGACAATTCTTGGTTCAAGTATAACTACAAAGCACTTGGGGCCATACACAATGCCCTGGGTCCTAATGAATTCTCTTCTCATACTATGAGACGACTAAGGAGGATTGGGATATTCTCTAAGTCACTCATGAGGGCACTCAAATGGTTAAGTCCTCCAAACTCCAAATGTTGACTACTAGATTCGAAGAACTTAAAATGTCTGGTAGTGAGTCCTTTGACCACTTTTACTCTAACCTTAGCAAGATTGTTAATTCATTATTTGTTTTAGGTAAACCCGTTACTTCCTCTAAAGTCATGAGCAAAATCTTAGGTCCCTACTGAAAAGTTTAGGCCTAAGGTTATCGCCATCGAGGAGAGCCACCATGTGGACTCCCTCAAGGTAGAAGAGTTAGTAGGCAAGCTCCAAACCTACGAACTTAATAAACTTTCATCTTGTAATGTCTCATCTAGCTTAGGTAAGGCTGTGGGCTTCAAATCCACTCATCTTAACCATACGGATAGTAATGACCACTTGGTTGATATTGACGAGGAGGACATTGCCCTTCTTGCAAGAAAATTTCAGAAATTCGTTAAACTCGAAAAGAAGCAAACCTCAAGCCAATCAACTCCAAGATTAATCATCACTTCAAAGAAATTTTCTCCCAGTGGGAGTGATCAAAGTTTTTCCAATCCCTCCTCTAGCTCAAACAGGCCTCAAGGCATTTAATGCCATGAATGTCATGGACTTGATCACATCCAAGCCGAATGTGCCAACACTCTCAAAAGAAAAGAGGGAAATAACTTTATAGTCACTTGGGATGACGAGAGTGAAGAAGAGGTTGAAGTTGAAGTTGATAGTGACAAGGACGATCAATCCAAACACGTTGTTTCTGTATCCATCATAGGCTCTGCTGATCCCTCTATTCCTACTATCACTTTGACTACCCTCATTGATGAGACTCCTCTAATAATCAATTTATCGTGTGAAACAAGTGAAGATATATGAAGTAGCAGACATTAGAATGAGAATGGATCCATCCATGATGCTTATGAGGAACTTGTTAAAGAGTGCCTCAGCTAAAAGAAGGAGAATGCGAGATTAAAAGAAGATTACACTTCTCTTCGAAGGGAGTGAGACGTCCTTCAAAGTGACATTATCGCACGTGATCTTGAGATAGCCACTCTTGAAGAGTATCAGGTTAATATAGCCAATACTTTCTCATCTGTTGAGAATGAAAGATTAAGTTACTTCGAAGAATTGATAATCTCTAGGTCAAGGAACACATCCCTTGAGACGGATCTCTTAGCGCTTTATACTTTGATGAAAGAAGCGAAGTAGCTTCTCACATCACTCAGCTCTCACAGTCTTTCCACCACCGTTGTGGCCATGGGTTCCTAGACCCTCTACCATGTCCACTCTTCCCTCCAGAGACTCTAAATGAGTCAACTTTGTTGAGCAATATCGGCTACCCCCTCATCCAATATACCGGATCTTGTTAGGCTACAAGGACTGAATCATATTGTTCCTAACCAAAGGAAACGTTTAAGGTCTTCCACTATCATATCCCATAAGTTGAAGGACCATTTTCTTTCCTCGTATTCTCGTGATGACTATTCCTTGGATGGTTCTCCTAGAAAGGGATCTTGTAATAGCAATCCCTTGTGGGAAAGAGATCATGGTTGATTGTCCTCTGAGAAAAGGTTCGATTCCTCCTTTTTCATCATCTTCTGCATCAAAGTCACCCTCAAGATCTAGACCACCTCCGTTGTGCCACCATTATGGGATAACAGGTCACGCAAGACTAAATTACTATCATCTAAAAAGAGATAGGACTGGGGAGAAACATTATGACCTATCTTCGGTTGGTAGGTCCACAAGTTTAGGCTCTTCCTCTTCCGAGCATGAACAAGCTGTGGCTTTGAGCCACTTGAATGAGCTAGCCACTCAATCTTCATATATTGTCGCATAAATTGACAAGATATCCCTAGTTATGTACAAGCTCTGGTCCTCTACTCCTAGACGAAGACTAGCCCTCCTAAGAATGTATCTCCTCGAACGCAACCTAGAACTACTGTCGTCACCCCACCTAATGAAGGAAATAGCCTTACAAAGGAAGTAAACTCTTATGGTACAAAATGTCCATTGAGTAAGTGGTGTCGTTATCTTTTCTCAATGTTTCCTAACTTAGGACATGTGTTGGTAGTTGGTAGTTTCTACCGCATTACATTGGATGTTTTACCCTTTACAGGTCATATTTTCTTTCGTTATGTGACCTATCATCCACAAAATAATCTTACCAGCCATCATGTAAAGTAAATATACTAGCACTTTCCCTGTCAAGTGTGTGTAGTGAGCTGGTCCATTTGTTTGTACAAGTCTTGTGATGTCCTCTAACTTTGTCTTTTGGTTTATTAGGTTTAGTGTTTCCTTGTTCCTCGAGTGTTATATCTCCACGTATACCATCTTGAGATGTCAAGAGAAATTTCATATACTATGTATATTTATTATACTTTTTTTCTCTTTTGCATGCTTGGGTGCCTGACATGCTATGATAGACATGAATGCTAGACAAGATAACTATCACTCCTGTACAGTATAATTATTTGACGGGTTTTCATGAGATTTAGATTTTCCTCTATCTTCTAAAATTTTGCTTGCATCTATTCTACGAGTTGATAGTCATGACCTCCTATCTATTGAATACACTCTAGGGGAGCTTGATGCTTCTAGGTCACAAGTCGATCCAATTTCTAATCATTATGTTCTGACCATCTGGTCCTTGATCTAGATTGACATACGTTTATGGTTTACATTTAGATACGTCCCCTTGTTTAGTTCCGCCTTTAAACGGCCGCTTGTTCTAAGTGTAAGTCATTACACTGTGTAACCACCTATATTCGGTGTAAGTCATCGTTCTTGCATCCGTTTTGACAACAAAAAAAATAATGGTTGTCTTTACCCTTGTTTGTGCACCACAATTATCACACGAAAAAATTTTAAAGTGTGTTTTTGGCCATGTTTTGTCCTGGGTTATAAATGGACTGGTGGTCACGTGTGTGCCTCTTGGTTAACAAGACTAAGGTTTACAAGTAAATCTTAAGGTCTAAACACCTTTGGGTTTGCCTTCTTGGCTCAAACGGATGATTCATCCCTTATGATAGTACTTATCCCTATCTTGTACCATTTCAAGCATTTCGCTCCTATGCAATGAGTCCACCATTCACCTTTAATAGAATGTTGACATGAACCATTTATACATGAGTTAACACTTGAATATTATATATTGATTCAATGATTATCATTTTTCATGCAAATTTCTTAAGTTATACGTACTTTTGTAAGTCTCTTGGTTGGTGTTTGTCTTACCATTACGTATATAAGGGGGAGAGTTTTTGGAAGGAATTTATGAGAGTCTTGAAGAGAGTTTGGTTAGTTTATCAACTCAGGGGGAGTGTTTCTCGTGGGTGTATTTTTTATACTAAGCCAACACTTAGTTTCTTTTCTTCAAAATACACTTCCAGTGCAATGTGCTCGTAGAGCGCTTGGAGTGCGCTCGAGCCCTCAGCGCACGAACGCCCTATTAGTGCTCAAGCGCTCCTATGAGGAATCATATTTTAATCATAATGTCGCACACTTTTTCTCCTCATTTTTCCTTTTGAGATCCCATAATTCTTCTCTCACTATAGTCGATCTCTCCCTTATATTCAAACCTCTCACCTCCGAGGCTCCTCCACCTCTCCACTACCGCTGCTTCTATTCTTACCATGGATTATATCCCACGACAACCCACAGCCATCCTCGGTGCGGTTTTTTCTATCGTAGCATTTTTAGTGACCTTTCTTATCTTGGTTATGGGTTAGCCTTTGATGGGCCTCCTCGTCTTCCTAGCCGGAGGGCGAGGGACTTCGAGCAGTAGGGGTCGGTCCTTGCACTGCAAGTGGCCCTCATCTCTGCTTTTTAATAGCTTCCCTACTGACTCCACCAAGGGATTATACATGGTGATAGCTATCCGTGGGGTCTTCATTAAGAGAAACATTCACCTTATGGGCTTTACTCCTATTGGGCTCATCGCTCAATTCATGAAATGAGGATGGTTAGAGTTTTGCACCAGTCATGAGCTTATTCACATATAGTTGGCTCATGAGTTCTACTAGAACGTAGCCTCTGTTGATATGGCAGCCCACTCCATCTCGCTCACAATACGAGGTTGTCATTTATCTTTCTTGGTCTCGAACATTGTGTCCTTGTACCATCTTCCCCGTGTCACATACCCTTAGTATCCTCTCTCAAACAATACTCATCCTAGTCGTAATAAGGTTTCTTAAGTGATTTTCGATGGAGCCTTTAGTGGAATTGTGATACTCCTTCACTGTCATCTTGCTTCACACTATCGGCTGCTCAACCGCATAGTCACCTCTGTCATCGACCCCACCTACCACACCTCTAACGAGTTCTATTCCCGTCGCCCAATTGGTACCTCTAAGATTCCCTACCCCTCTCTTATCACCCATTTCTATTGGGGTCGATTGGTTCCACGCATTCCTAGTGAGTTGGTGCTCTATTCACATGGGGACATCACCTAGGGAATCCTCTATATAAGAATTACCAATAATGGGAGAGAGACTACCACTATCCAAATTGCTTGGTATTGTAAGTTGGCCTTCCCTGACTTAATGCCAGCATTTCTTGCTCTCGTTTTGGTCCTTGACCAGCCACGTCACATGGAAGTTGCACCTGAACCTGATGACAATACGCCTGCTTATACCCATGTGACTAGACATCCTGATCCTCCTGTCGGTTCCCATGTTTCTTTGGAGTCACCTCCAGATGATGTTCTGCCTCTTCCTTTCATCCTGGAAATCCATGCTCACCAATCCATGCATGCTGCTCCTCCTGATGATGTGTAGAGTCATATTCTTCGTCATGTCACCGCACAAACCAAGATGATGGCCCGATTTAAGGCTTATTTTTTGTGCATGGATGAGATCATGATTATCTTTCAATAGTAGCTCCAGACTCTATCTGTTAGCAACAACATCATTTCTCAAGGCCTGGCCGCCGTAGCTGAGCAGGTTACAACTCTAGCTCCGTATGACAGACGCAATGATGACTATACTCCTTCATTAGGAGGGGATGACAAAGATTAGTTCTTTTTCACCTTGTCTCTTCTTAGCTCCTTTCGCTTCTTTTATTTCTATGCTCTATATATTTCCCTTTTTGCACTTCGGGACAAAAATGGGGAGAATACCTATTTGCAGTAGAGTAGGATGATAATGCTATAATGTTATTCTGTATTTTGGTTGGTATGACATGATATGTCACTCACAACTTTATACTATCTATATCTGTCTCTATGTTATGCATGTTTTGCTATGTCTGCCCTTTCCCTTACCACGATTACTCTTATCCTGCAGTTATGTTTTAATTTTTATATCACATATCTACTTTACATTGGTTTTGAGTTTCATATGCAGTGAGCAGGTACATGCTGTTTATACCAGCCATAGTATTTAGATTAGGTTCTCGAGTGTGAGTTCATGGTTGTCGTGTATTCTCATAGATTCCTTTTCTTGTATAGGCTTATTTATTTTTATTGTTTTGTCACGGAAATGCCAAAGGGAGACATTATTAGTATATTAGTTATTTATGGGTTACGTACAAAACCATTGTGTTTGTACCTTTAATTTTGGGTTTATGATTTCGGTTGTTTGAGTCAAGGTCGTCCGTCTAATTCACAATCAGCAGACCTACTCAAAATCTAGTACACGGTGCATGCTACCTACTACACACACACATATGCATATTTTCACTTATCATATCATATGCTTTTGGTAAGTTATGTTTCAAGCTATCTTAGAGAATTTATGTTCTTAACATGAATTATGGGCACTAGCGCCCGAAGGGGGCACAATCACTCTACGAGCGTCATATGATTGCTCAAGTGGCTATGAGTCCCTAATTTATTTATGCCTTTTGCATTTAGCCGATAGTTGGGATATTGAGGCACCAGTAGTGCACTCGAGTGCCCCTCATTTAATATCCCATTTTCCTTTGACAAAGTTGGCGATTTGTGGCGCCCATAGTACGCCTGTTGAGAGCTCAAGCCCTTTGGTGTATCTCCCCCCTCTTGTCATTGGCGTGGGCAAAAAAAGGATGTAATCTTTAATTTCTCTTGAAGAGCGCTCGTGCGCCAGGAAGCGCTCGCAGCGCGCCCGGAGAGCACTCAAGCATCGATGTGTTTTTCTATAAAAACACATTTTACGGTAGCTGTGATTTGAGCCTTCGTTTTGAGAGAATATGCTGAGTGTGTCTTCATCTTCCCTCTGCTCTCTAGGTCTCCCTTCACCCTTATGCTTCTCTTTCAGCATTAAAGCTTAGTGTGGGTGTTATCAAGGTATTTATAGATCCATTATGGATTGTATGTTTTAATACATTATATTTATCCGTCCATCAATCATCCCATGCACACGCCTTTCATCACTAAACACACATTTGGCTAAGAAGACTCAGAGCCATCATTGATACGGAGATTAGAAGTGGCTCCTTGGACATTACAAGATCAAGGAAGGCACTTGGGGAGTTGCATCAATAATACGGAGTTAGGAGTCTATGGGATATATGGGTATAAGTCTTTTTCTTGTATTTTCATAACCATCTTAGTTTGTAGTAAAATTTATTTGTGTGATGGTGCCATGGTTTTCATCTCAGAGATTTACCCTATGGTTTTCACATAAAATCGTGTGTGGTAATTTTATGCTTGTCGTTGGATTACAGTTTATTTTATCATTGCCAGTTCTAACTCACTAGTTTGTTAGTGTCAAAAATTAATTCGGCTTGTTAATCGGATTAATTTTTAATTGTATCGGCATTAAACCTATTCACCCCTTCTGTAGGTTTATCTAAGTGGTTCGTAGCTAATTTCACATACACTTCGCATTTGATGCTCGTTATGGAACGCCTCCAACCGAGAGACATTGGAATAATATAAATAAAGATAACTAACGCCCTAATCTTCAACTTAAAATATCTTTTATATCAAGAAGCATTATTTTTAAAGAATAACTAAAATATTTTGCTAGGTTTAAACTCGATATTAATCACACACCAAGAAGACACAAGGTACAAATCATATCTATTTTAGTATAAAAGAATATCTAAGGCAAACTACACCATTAGAGATTTTTAGAAAAATTTGGATGGGCGTATTTGTTTTAGACGCAATAAAACCAGTTTTGTACCTAATTGACATTCACATGAGATTGATATATAAAACCATAAAAGAATTTTCAAACATACAAAATACTAAAGAGAAACTACCAAGTTAGATGGATACCGACATAAACCGAAAACCCATCCCAAATCTGTACATGCAACCCAAGAAAAGAAACCAAACACCCAGATTCCTCACCAACATGCAATAAATGGAAAATGGCCTTAAGGCCTTATAACAAGATCCATAAATATATAATCATCCGGAATGACAAGAAAAAACATGAAACATGCTATAAGCATTAGGTTTCGATCCTGGTACGGAGGGGACGAACCACGGACTCATCCAGCAGCTATCATCATCTTGCCACTAAAACCTAAAAGTTGTTATAAAACAACTTGAATCCACTGGCTCGTATGATATATAATAACAAAGAAATCATGATAAAATGTGACGATGATTATGCAGCAGTTTAAATATGCATATTTAGAGTAAAAGAAAATAGCATATCTTGTCTTTAAAATTCAAGTCTGCATAACATGATTTTTCTGAAGCCAAACCACATCAAGAGATGAGTTTTAAGCAAAACAATGATCCAATGTTCAAGTTTTCTATCAAAACCAAGTTCTACATTTCTATGATGAATATAGGTTATGTCACATACCATAACTATAAACATTATAGGATCCGAACCTGGCATTAGTTAAGATTGCTAAACTTATAAACACAATAGAGTTCATGACAATTAATAGTTAGAACAATAGAATATTTGCTTTTAAACATTAATCTATTTATTGAAGTTATAGCTTACTACTTAGTTAAGTTAACACAGACACCCAACCATGTAACATGGTTAAAGGGATCTTGAAAAGATCTAGAATAAGAACAAATGCGCACCTTTATGGTTAGTGATCTAAAGGGAAGGGCACCCGTTAAGCTGCTCACATTTATAGCACAATCTAAATGGTAGGGCACCCATTAAGCTACCTTTACACCACGATCTGAAGGGTAGGGCACCCATATAACCAACCCGTCACAGGGCATGAAGCCAAAGAATCCAACACTAAACTTTCATACATAATTAGTGATATACAAGAATAATAGTTTAGCACTTAACCAATTTGTAGGTCTCCGGAATAGGCAACCTAGAGGGGGGGGGGGGGGGGGGGGGGAATAGGTTTATTGCCAAAAAATAAACCAA
>JAULLG010192818.1:0-12577 GCA_035668355.1 Sarracenia leucophylla
AACATTATTTATATCAGTATGCCAAACGACATCGCTCGAGCAATCCCCATTCGCTCGAGCGAACATTGCTCGAGCGAACCCTGGTCCCTTGAGCGACACAGTGCTGTAGGAAAATTTTTACAAAAGCCAAATCAAGGTCTGTCTCCAACCCAAATGCTACAAAACCCGACCTGACACCCAAGAATAATATTCCCTCGGTTCAAGGTGATAACCCCGAATCAAGATCGAATTTTAAGTTGTTCTAAACTTTAACCAGTTTTCCAAAAAGTTCTAAATAATAAAATTTTAAAACTGGGTTTTACTTGAAATTCGAAATTGAATTAGGTTATACCATTACAATGAGGATCAAAGGTATTTTCGTATTTGAAAACCTAATCCATAAACTTCGCATTACTCTTTATGAATGACATTCTTCGGTCAAAACCCTAATCCCATTCAACAAATCGACTATGAAATGCTGGTTTGTTTATAACCAACTCATACGAAATAACTTCTCATTCCGTACATAGAAATTTTATTGCGTGCGTAGCTTTTTTCATGAGAGTTTTCATTGGGTATTCATTGCGGTGTTCATTGGCTATCATGTTTCATAGGTGAGTAATTGGGCATTTAATTGTCGTTTAATTACAAATGCCAATAAAATATAAACCAAATGAAAACGCAAACACCACTCTACTGTTTAATACATGTTTTCATTGGCGGTTTCATTGTACAAGCACCACGCATCATTAGAGTTTTCATTATACATTGCATTGCCTATGTCCCAGTTTTCGTTGTACTTTTCACTGGTTTGTCATTAGCTTTTAATTGCGGAAACACCAGTTTTATTGCAGTTTTCATTAGCTTTTTATTGTGGTTTCATAGGATTTTCATTGCCCGAACACCATTGACTTTTAATCGCATAAACACCAGTTATCATTGGAGTTTTTATTGGGTTTTCATATCCAATGTACAATTTTCATTATACTATTCACTGGCTTTCCATTGACAAATTTCATAGACGCCGTACAAGTTTTAATTGGACTTTTTCGTGCACAAAAACCAGTTTGAAATTAGGTTTTACATTGACCGAACACTAGTTTTCATTGCTTATGTCCCATTGTAAATTTCAATATGTTTTTCATTGCCTTTTAATTTCAAAAAAACCAGTTTTCATTGGGTTTTCATTGCATAAACAATGGCCAATGTACCAGTTTTCATTGTACTATTCAATGGATTTTCATTAACATATTTCATAGCCCCCGTACCAGTTTTCATTGTGCTTTTCACCACACAAACAACAGTTTTCATAATGTAGTCTTCATGGGTGTTTTCATAGGCTTTACATTGCACGGATGCCAATTTTCATTGTTATTTTCATTACATATGTTCCAGTTTTCATTTTAATTTTATTATGTTTTTCATCGCCTTTTAATTATGGAAACACCAATTTTCTTTGGGGTTTTCATTGGATTTTCATTGCAGAAAGAATGGCCAACTTACCAGTTTTCATTGCGCTTTTCACAGCACAAACACTAGTTTTCATAATACAGTCTTCATGGGTGTTTTCATAGGCTTAACATTGCTCGGACACCAGTTTTCATTGGTGTTTTCATTGCATATGTTCCAATTTTCA
Organism: Sarracenia leucophylla; assembly: GCA_035668355.1. Taxonomy (NCBI): domain Eukaryota; kingdom Viridiplantae; phylum Streptophyta; class Magnoliopsida; order Ericales; family Sarraceniaceae; genus Sarracenia; species Sarracenia leucophylla. The sequence continues at coordinate 1,616 of JAULLG010192818.1, forward strand.
TTGTAATTTTACTGTGTTTTTCATTACCTTTTAATTACGAAAACACCAGTTTTCATTGCATAAACAATGGCCAATGTACCAGTTTTCATTGCACTAATCAATGGCTTTTTATTAACATATTTCATAGCCTCCGTACCAATTTTCATTGGGCTTTTCACCGCATAAACACCACTCATTATGGTTTTCATAGGTTTTACATTGCCCGTACACCTATTTTCATTGGTGTTATCATTATGTGCATAATAGCTTGAATTCAAGTTTTTATAGAAGTTTTCATATAGTACCACTTTTCATTAGATTTGTCATTTCAAAAATTGAAGTTTGGTCATTGGATGAAATCTATTTATATAATGCACTTAGCGCACCAAAGCAATACACAAAAAGAGGCTTAGACCTTGTGGATTGAGGAGTTCAAAAAGTCCTGAAGATAAAGTGCAATAAACTGGAATAGACTTGAAAGAAACACCACCATCAAAAGCCAAAACATCTAAAGTCAGAACACCACCACAATCAGCAACTGCAGTAAAGAAACAAACAACCAGGCCCCAATCGAAAACAAAAAACACAAAAGAAAAGACTCCAAAGAAGCGGTACTCGAAGTTCATTCCATTCCACTCTAACATGGTTGGCCTTCTAAAGTTTCTCATGGAAATCAAACTAGAAGATGCTCACAACAAATTACTTAGGAAAACACCTTTCTGGTACATTTTGGATGCATTGTATAGTAAACGGACAGCAATACAAAAAATGTAAAAAAATGGACAGTACAGTTGTTAAAATTATCAAGATATTTGATGCAAAAATACATCATTTAATTTTGGAGGCCAAAGTCTAAGAATAAAAAGATCGGATCTGAAGCTTATTTTTGGGACTACTTGTGGACATGAAAAGTTGGACTCAACACCCAGAATGAAGGAGAACTCTGTTTTACTAAGACTTATGAAAATAACATCTAGGAGGTACAAACAATTAAATCTTGTTGCATTGTTTTCTTACATTATATTCCTTTTACAGTCACTATGATCAATTTCTACACATGTAATATATCATGAAAACAACTGTGTAATATGTTATGATTTCCAGGTTGACAGCTCGAATAATGAGAGAGTCAATCAAGGAACTTGTCAAGGGCCAAACACAGGATGACATCGAAGATGTCATCTAGTTGCTTTGTATGCTAGTTGGTTTAAATATGCTGTTTGCAATTTTTGGGACAAAAATTGGATGGAATTTTCTCCAATATGTTGAAGATTTAAGAAGTATGGAAAAATATGACTGGGCACAGGCTGTGGTGGATACATTAATAGTCTCACTACGAGCTCACTGCCAGACACCACAAAAAGTTTCAGGATGTGTGCCAGCACTCCTAGTAAGTACTTACTACAAAAGTGTGTATTTCTCATTGTAATGGGAACAAATATAACTAATACTTCATTTTTTTGTAGTATAGGTTTTGTGAAAGAACAAATATAGTTTAGCCGGACACGACTTACACATTCCCATGATTTTTGAAGTAGGATTTCTACAGATTGGAGAAGAAGACTGCCAACGTGGATTTTAACAACTTAACACCACATTAGGTAATACATTTTCTACGATTTACGGTATTCGTTTGGTTTATTGATTTTCAGTGCACTTATACAATTTTTATTACACTTTTCATAGTATAATAAACACTTTTTTGCATAGGCCTTTTCATCCCATTCCTGATTGATGACATACCAGTTTTTCATTGCACTTTTCATTAGCTTTTTTATTGTAATGGAAAATATACTTTCCATTGGGCTTTTCATTGGATGCACACCAATTATCAGTAGAGTTTTCATTGGGTTATTTATTGGATGCACACCATTTCTTCATAACTGTATTCATTGAGGTTTTTCAACAGTATATTGAACTTTACTTTGGATGAACAACAATATTCAGCACAGTTTTCATTGGACTATTTGTTGGATGCACACCACTTATTCATAACAACATTCAATGAGGCTTTCATTATATATATATATATATACCAGTTTTCATTATAGTTTCATTTAGCATTTCATTGCATACAAACCTATTTTCATTGCAATTTTCATAGCACCTAACATTGTGTACGTACCAGTTTTAAAACATACCACTATCCATTTGTGTTTTCATTACAGTTTTCATTGTTCACTTTGCACTTTTCATTTGATTCATTACATGCTTTTCTAAAAAAAATTCCACGTTATATATGTTCAGCTTAGACTTGATCAAAATGGAACCTTGGAGTACGAACTCAAAAATTTTGAAAAGCATGAGAAGGTAATAAAGAAATCAAACAATGACCAATGTATAACAACAGTGAAAGTTGTGCAAAAAATCGAAAATTGAACGCATCTCAAGTGTTGCACAAGAAGAACAATGTGGCAGCTTAGACCAAACAATTACAACTAAATTTGCACAGAACATGGATGAAGACTAATCTTTGCATTATGGTGGCACACATCAATCCTTTCATGACATGGGAGCCCATCACTCTGAAACAAGGACAATAACTGCCTATCCTTTCAAGAATGACTACAATGCTAGTGAAAGTGATGAGAGCATTAGCAGAACAAGTGATGAACCCATAGCTTCATTGGTAGAAAAAGATTTTAAAAGAACATTGGTGATGGACTTGGAAGCCGTGCTCCATAAAATCCGTATATATGAGAGAAAAGAAGTGGTAAAGGATATACCAAAAGTTGAAGCTACTACTCAAACAGATGAAGTACACGTTGAACCAAAAAATTCTATTGAGAGGGACGTAGTACATGATGATACGCAAACAGACGAAATGCAACCGACAACTGAAAGTAGTGCAGTAATATACGCTGAGCTTTGGACAAAGAAAAACGAGAATATTGAACTAAAAAAAGGAAATGAAGAAACAAAAAGAAAAATTGGAATAATATGAAGCTAAAATTGAGGAGTTAATGCAGATTTTGGAGGAAAAAGAGACGCACGAATACACACAAGCAGTGGCCATGGCTGTTGCACTCGGTAATGTCCAACCTCCAAAAGAAATCACCCATGGACAGGCCTCTAAAGACAAAGTGGATCCGAGCTCCTTAGTTAAGAATGTCAAATGAAGAACAACTACTAGAAAAGGAAATAAGATGGAGGAGTACGAATATGAAAATGGTAATATTCAATTGTCCGTATTCTCTTAATTATCATTGTGTTCACGCACCATACTAACAAAAAAACAACACATAATGTTCATTACACTTGCATACCCATTTTCATATGACTTTTCATTGTGTTAAATGCAGTTTTCATTGCACATAAAGCAGTGTATAGTGCACTTTTTATTGAAATTCAATGAAAATCCAAATGAAAATTCCAATTAAATCTGACAGTTTTCATTATGTGCAGTACACTTTTCATTGCAGTTTACATTTATACATTCTACTTTTATTTTTAATTTTCATTGTATATATTATCTATAAGTTTAGACACTTATATAACTCAATTGCAGTTACAAAAACAAAAAAGAGGAAAATGGAACAAACAACAACTAAAAGTGCTGTTGATGTAGACACAATGCTAATACCCACCAAGCATCAAGGGAAAAGACTAAGAGCAATGTCTTACATTAAAAAGCGGCCTGTGTTTACCATCCTCAGTGATGAAGACAAAAAATCCCTTGAAAGAATATGGAATGATAAGGAATATTGGTAATTATATATTTTATCACATTATTACGACTTTGAATAGTAATCCATGTTTCCTTCAATTATTGGTACTGTAACTAACATAACGTTGTCTTGATTTTTTGAAGCAATTGTGTATGGGATGGCAGAGCGATTGGGAATAATATTTACATAAATGATATATAAGATATAATTGTTGAGTCTGAGCTCTCAACCAGCGTAAGTTATTCCAAATCTTTATTGTTTGAAAAATTACCATGCACTTAATAGTTGTTTTTCTAGCATAAATATATGACTATCACAATAGGTCATCGATGCTTATGCAGAAATCATTGTTCGAGCCCAACAAGAAAATTTCACTTATTGGGAAAGTGAGAGATTGAACATGGATGACGTGGGCCAATCATACATATTTTCATCTCTCACTCACGTAACAATTTATACTTTGTTTATTGTTCATTATCTTAAATCCAATTGTACTCTTTTAATCACTACTAACTATTATTGCCTTTTTGTACATATGTAGCAAATGCTCAAGGATAAAACCCAAGAAGAACGTGCACAATGCCTAAGTTCTCACATCAAGGTTGCAAGGCTCAAATGATATATACTATTTCCAATTTGTAGTTGAAATCATTGGACTATTGTTGTATATAATATAGAAACTGGACAATGAAAATATTACAACTCATTGGAGCGAAAAAGGCCACGATGAACATCATGATATTGTAAAACATATGGTAAGATCAATAATTTACAATATTTGCATTACTATCATTAGTAAACTAATGGGGAATAGTCAACTTTTTTGCACAAAAAATCTATCATTGATGATTACAGCCTCAATCAAATGGATAAAGACACCAAAGCTGAACTACCAACACAAAGTGAATTAGAAACATCTATTTGTCATCAACAACCATTAGGGTTGTAAGTACATTATCTTATTTGTTATTCACAACATTAAATAATAATTTAGAAATTACAATTCATTGTTCAAGTAACAAATGATGCAGGGTTGACTGTGGGGTAATTGTTTGTTATATCGTGAGGCAATACATAGAAAACAGAGATGTAGACCCAATCGTCATGATCGATGAATGTAGGCAAATCCGTGCTGATATCCTACACAAATTTTTCACTGCCCCATTCTCTTCCTCAAGAGCATGAATACCACAAGGGATTGACTTCTAGGAATGGATGACATGAAGACATCTACACCAATATTTTATTTCTTATATTTTTTTACACATTGTATACTATGGGGAAAAAATGTTGGGCTTGTATTGAAAGATGGTTGATGTAAAATGATGATGAATGTTTACTTTGAACACTCTGTTAATGTTTTGAGCTTGTACTGTTCTGGTAATAAAATGTAAATGATATACACGTTTCGTTTCCTAATACTTGTTTGTCATTGTTTCCATATTGGTTATCATAATTGTTCTGATCTCGTAATTAACTGTACAATGCAAATTACAATTTACATAACAGTTTCCATTCGAGTGTGCACCAGTTTTCATAAGAGTTTGCATTGGAAAACCTTTCACTGCATACATAGCACTTTTCATATGTATTTTCTTTGTATACATATCACTTTTCATTGTGATTTTCATTGGATATGTAACATTTATCATATCAGTTTTTATTGGGTCACAAGTTCTCATTAGGGATTTTATAGCGCTTACATAACACACTTCATTGCACACCATTAAAATATGTTGCAGTTTTCATATCAGTTTTCATTCACAAATGTACATACAAGTTTTAATAACACAAGTGTTGTTGAAACTTTTCATTGACCAAGTTTTAATTCCACTATACAATGCATACTTACCTATTTGCATTGGAGTTTTCATTGCACCCTACACTACACTCATAGTAGCTTTCATAACAGTTTTCCTTTGAGTTTTCATTCAGTCACGATGTAGACACCAAGTTTCATTGCACCAAATTCAAGTACTTTGGTTTGCCATTGCTTCTATATTGGTTATCATAATTGTTCTGATCTCACAAGGCACTGTGCAATGCAAATTTTTTAATTGAAAACTTTTCATTGGAAAAATTTACATAACAGTTTTTATTGGAAAATTTTTCACTCCAAACATAGCATTTTTCAATGCAAATTGCACTTTACATAAGAGTTTTCATTGAAAAACTTTTCACTACATGCATTGTACTTTTCATGGGTATTTTCATTGTATACATTTCACATTTTATTATGGTTTTCATTGGATATGTAGTAGTTATCATAGTAGTTTTCATTGGGTCACAAGTTGTCCAAACAAATTTCATTGTCCAATCTAGACACCACTTTTCATTAGGGATTTTATAGGGGCTTTCATTATGTACATAACATATTTCATTACACACCATAATAGTTTTCATTCACAAAGGTACATACAAGTTTTCATAACACGTGTTGTTGAAAGTTTTCATTGACCAAATTTTCATTCCACTTTACAATGCATACTTACCTATTTGCATTGGAGTTTTTATTGCACCATACACTGCACTCATAGTAGTTTTCATAACAGTTTTCCTTTGAGTTTTCATTCAGTCATAATGTAAACACCGGGTTTTATAACGTAAAAGAAAAAAAACTATATGAAATTAATGAAAAATACAAACCAATTACTCAAAGTTAACATATTATTTTCTTTACAAACAATACTCAATACGTGAAAAATACAATATCACTTACACTACAACCCAGCATGCTCCTTACAGGATTTTCTTTTGTCGCTACCCAGTTCACCACACCAACTACACCTAATCTGACTGATGTTCTCACATTGTGAAGGAATTCTTTTCTTCTTAGGCCTTTCGGATTGTCTTTTGCAAATGGGAGGCAATATCACGCATGAATTACCATCCATCTCTATACTCCACATAGTAGGCACAGGGTATATAAGAGATGAATACGATGCTCGATAACTAGATGTATGGTAATATTGATCAACATATGCATTCAATTGTTTCCCACTTTTCATCGCATTAGCAACAACATGTGCACACAGGATACCAGTCAATTGCCATTGACAACAAAAGCAACAACGCTTGTTGAAATCCACAGATGCTAATGGAAAGCAATGTACCTCGTATATATCCTCAGTCAATTGACTAACATTCTACGTTCTAGAAGCATTGTATGCCTTGTATAATTTAGCATCTACCATAGGACATAACACATTTGACCATTTAGATGACAAACTTTTCCTTCTTGCCATTTGATCCATCAATCTAATTCGAATCTGATCAACCATATTTGTGATGGGAAATTGACGCTCATCTTTGATCCAGTTGTTGAATGATTTAGTCACATTCGACGTCATCTCATCGTAATGACGACTGGAAAAATATGCATTACTCCAATGTACTAGTGGAATATCATCAAGAAATGATTTCACATTCGAGCCACCCTCCCACATTAATTCATATACTAACTGATTAAATACATCATTTGTTGGTACATAGGCACACTTCATAAATCGAACAACCATTCGCTCTCTAAATGCATTCTCGTGACCCTATAACCGTTCCCTTAAATTGTTCTTCAAGTGTTGAAGGCAATAACCATGGTGAGTATCTGGAAATTTATTTTCTACAACATCCAACAAACCTAAATTTCTGTCACTCACAAACATAATATCTCTCCGTGACTGCAAAATGGAAGCTAGATTCTCCATAAACCAATGCCAATTGTCAGTGTTTTCAGTATCAACAATTACAAAACAAACCGGGAACAAACCTGTAAAACAATAAAAAAATATGTTAAATACCTATAATGTGCACTTGTCACTATGGAAAACCAAAAGCTATGAAAAGAATTTCAACAGTTAAAGTAGTGTACATATATTATACTTTACAACATTAACCAAACTATATACATACCATGGTCACCATCCTTTGCAGTTACAGAAAAGAGGTGTCCTTTATTCCTCCCTTTCAAGAATGTGCCATCCAAAAATAATAGCGGTCTACAATAATTGAACCCATTGATGCATCCTTTGAACGTGACAAACATACACTTAAAACCATAGGTCATTGGGTCAAATTCTAAAATAATAGCACTACCCGGGTTACTTTCTTTCACAGCATCTACAAACAACCGAAGTTTGTCAAATGACTTCGAATAGTCACCATATATCTCACCTCTAGATTTTTCAACACCCATCCAAGACATATGTTAACTAATATTAAGGCCATACTTGGACTTAAAATCATGCATTACATCAACCAGTCATTTTTGTGGTTTTGATCTAACTTCTTTTTCAATCAACCCTCCAACTAAATTTGAATTCATGCGTGTATTCTTTAAAGTACGTATAGCTGCTCCACAATTGTGAAGCTTATTAAACATCTTCACATAAAAATATCCATTTAACAACATTGTCTTACCTTGAATCATCCATTCACACCCTCTTTCCTGGAACTTGGAATGAGCTATCACACGTTGGTTGTCATTTTTCAAATAAACAAACTCAAAAACTATCACAATTGCAAATTTACAAAGAGTTGTTCAAAACTATCATACACCACCTTCAAAACTTGACCCACATCTATGATACCATTGGACCAATGTGATGATAATAACACCTTGTCTTAATATGAAACAATTGATGAGAATATATTGCTACATTTGTCATACTCCTTCAGCCACTCAATTTGGAACTCATCTGGGATTGAATCAATTACATCACTACAAATAGTACTATATGGCACAACTACCATATCAACTTGTTTGATATCATTCGCATAAGCTAAATCTAACAATGTTTGCACGTCTTCATCATTGTCCAACATACAATTTAAGTGACCCGGGATGGAATATCTCACATGGAATTGATGAATTACATTATTCTCCCACTACGAGCATATGGCGGACAATAATTGAGCATGTGCCCAGCTTCCACAAATCTGAATAGCAGCAATACATTCATCATACTTGCATAATATGATCAATTGTCTATCAATGCCACAAATGAATAACCTGCAAAATGATATCATTACAACAATTTAAAAAAAACATTTAATTATTATAAATTGGAATGAGAACCAAATTAAAAGCGAATGAAAATCCAAAGAAATAGGACCAACGAAAAGCTAGTTAAAAGCCCAATGAAAACCAGTTTTTATTGCGTTTTGATTGTAATGAAAACTAGTTTTCATTGCAATAAAACACAATCAAAACACAATGAAAAAGCCAGTTAAAAACAATGAAAAAGCCAATTAACAGCCAATGAAAACCAAATTAAAAAAATGAAAAGCCAAAGAAATTGGACCAATGAAAACCCAGTTAAAAGCCCAATGAAAACCAGTTTTCATTGCATTTTGACTGCCCAAACTTGAATGAAATAATACCCGGTACTTGTCCAATTAAAAGCCAAATGAAAACCCAATAAAATAGGACCTATGAGAAGCCAATGAAAAAGGATCTATGAACAGCCAATGAAAAACCAATGAAAACACATATGAAACAGGACATAAGAGAAGCCAATGAAAACACCAATAAAAGCCTTCGGTTCATATGAAAGACTTTGCACAAGCATTAGGTCTTGTTTCATTCGGGTTTGGGCAACGAAAATTCAATGAAAAGCCTAATGATAACACAGTGAAAAATCAATGAAAACACAAGCACCAAGTCATGATTCATTGCACAATCACCTGGTCCTGGTTCATTGGTATACAAAATTAAAACACCAATTAAAACTCCAATAACAACAACTATGTACTCAATTAAAACTACAATCAAATCTCCAATGAAAACTGGTATACAAATAATCGAAAGGTGAATGAAAATTCCATTGAAAACTGATATGTGTTCGGTAAAGAAAGGAAGGGACTAAGATATTTTCAAAAATAGGTATTTAAATTGTTAAATTTAAATAAGCAAAAAGAAATACATTTCAAAGAAGGTAGGGGTAAATAAAGGAAGGGACTAAGATATTTTCAAAAATATCTTTTTTAACAGTAGTTTGCTTCGACAGCAAGCCAGAATTAGTTTAGGAGTATTGTGGTAATTTCGCTGGTCAGCGTCTTGGCCAACAACTTTTGCCGTTTAGTCGGAGTGAATTTTGCTGATGTTTGTGTTGTCCTAAATATCAACCCAATTTTGGGGGGGGGGGGGGGGGGGGGGGGGGGGTGAATGGGTTGATTAGCAAACTATTTCACTTTTTAAATTACTTTAGAAAACTAGTTAAACACACACAATAAGAGATATAATATGTACTAACAGAGTAAAGGATAAAGGGAAAGAGATACAATACAGATATATAGTGGTTCGATCCTCTTAATCTACGTCCACTCCTCAAGCACCTTAGGAATTTGAAATCCACTATAAGATTCTTCAATGGGCGAATCGTAGTCTCGTGCAAATCGGAATACTTGAATAGGCGAAACGTTACCCCTTCTTTCAAGGCAAAGAACAACCTCTTAAAACAAGATGTGATTTGTAGTAGGTTTTCTCCTTTAATGAGAAGATATACAAGGAAAAGCTCACAAACCAATATCACTCACTCTCAATAGTAAATGTACAATAAATGAGCAAAGAGAGCAGTTGAAGCTAGAGAAAGTATTACATAGCAGTCAAGAGAAGAAATCAGTAGTAGAATGTGATTTCTCAATCGTAGGTAGGGCAAAGCACAATGAAATAGTAAAAAGCTCGAATTCTCTGGCCATTGAAACTTCAAACATTATTTTTTAAATAGGTCTCGAAGGAATTGAGCCACTGGAGGGAATTTAATGCTCTAAAAATCGACCGTTGTAGCTTCAGAAATTTGAAAAACTGTGCGAAAGTGTCGACCCTTCCAGGGAAGGTGTCGAAACATTTTGGGTTATGGAGGTTAGTGTCGAACCTTCTTTCCTTGGTGTCGAACCTTATTTAATCTGGGAGGATAAGTGTCGAACCTTCTTCCCTTAGTGTCGAACTTCGTTTGATCTTGGGCAAGAAAAAGTGTCGACCCTTCTTCTAAAAGTGTCAAACCTTACTTGGGCTCGAGGAGAGAGAAAAGGCTCAGGTTTAAGGTTCGAACCTTTACAAACCTAGTGTCAAACCTTTTACTGGAAAACCATATTTGTGTCGAACCTTCTCTTCAGGAATGTGGAACCTTTTTCTTAAAGCCTCTAGTGTCAAACTTTGCTTCCCTTTGGAGAAGTGTCGAACTTTATATAAAAAGTGTTGAACCTGATATAAGGTTCAAACCTTGTGATAGAGGTTTCAAACTTTCTTCTTCCTTTGACTGATTGTGTCAAACCTTTACAACAAAAGTGTCAAACTCTTCTTCTGAATGAGGATTTC
>JAULLG010193916.1:0-12552 GCA_035668355.1 Sarracenia leucophylla
ATTAGTGATACATGGTAATAAAAAAAAAATAATGATGATGGATATGAGCTTGGAAACTCGACATCAAAATAAAAAACAAACGATACATATGAAGAACATCAATAACAAAAAAAAAAATTGAAATCAAACAGATCAATAGGAAAAATGGATCCGAAGAACATATCATTGGCAAAAAATCGAATCGAACAGATCCAACGATTTATATGAAGAACATCAAAATAGATCTGAAACTCAACATCAATTGCAAAAAAAAAAAAATAAATAAATAAAAACAAAACAGAATTCAACAAATTACAATTCAAAGAACACGGATACGTTTGATCTACTCACTTGAAATCGAACAAAATAAAATAGAACACGTGATTTTGCTGATTCAAACAAAATAAAAACAAAATCGCAAATCAAACAGGTGAAGAACAAGTGAAGAACATCAGATCTGAATCAAATATAACAACTGATTTCGTTGGTACGATCCAAATCAATTGACCAAATCGAACCACAAAGTCGCGAATCCAAGTCGAACCGGTAGTAAAATCAAAATCAAAATAACAAACACTTGAATCAAAATCAGTACATTTGAATCGAACCACAAAATAAAAAATCGACATCAAAATCCAAGTAAGAGAAGGCGAACTCAAAAATCAAGGGACCGAATATGGAGAACACGAATAGGAGAAGACGAATAGCTAGTTATATTGTGCCGACGATCACTGGTTCATCTTCGTTCATCATTGGTTCGTCACCGACGATCAGAACTCGATGAAGATCTGAGATCAAAGGTTAACGATCATTCCTCGACAGCGGCGAAGGTGCGGCGTCGGCAAAGGAGAGGCGGCGAGGCGGCGAGGCGTCGGCAAAGGAGAGGTGATGGAGGGAGAGAGAGATCATCGGGTGGGGGGGGGGGGGGGGTAATTTGGTCATTTCATAATTTTTTTATTTAATTAAAGGGTTAAATCCATTATTAAATTAATTAGAGGGGTAATTCCGTCTTATGTATTAAACAAGTGGCCTAATCCTAAAAAATAAAAGTTATCTATTTGACAACAAATAAAAAAAGCCAAAAATTTAAAAATCAAATCATAACACAAATTTTAGATTATTCAATTTAAGTTCTTACAATTTTTTTAAAAGTAATAATATTATTTATTCATATCTTACTTAGTGTCATTTAGTTTCCATGCCATCTTCCCATTCTTTAAGGGCCCTTCGAGGTGTTGACTTGGGATTTCCCATTTTTCACTACCCCATGCTGAATCCATCTCGGGCAAATCATAGGCATCAGATTTCAATGACAATTGAAATTCTGAAAGATAGGCATGGTGTTTTCCTCGTTTGTGGACATAGGTAGTCAGTCAAGTCATATATATTCTTATATTTTTAATATTGTTCTTTATTTAATTTGTGTAGATTAAAGTCTACGTGGGTATTCGCTAACCAATTGGTATTTCATGAATTTGTATGCTCAAATCTAAACAAATGGCACTCGAGCAACATTAAAGGGTTAATTACTTGATTTCCATAGAGATAATGAACATCTGGTATAAATTCAAAAAGTTCATCGACAAAAATAACATCTCCCTGGGAAAGAGGCATATAAAATATTTGTTGATCCAACAAGGGGTCTTCATGGTGTTACTCAACAAGGCAAAGAAGACATACATGATGGCTGATGATGACTGGGAGGAACTTCATGCCAGGGCTACCAGTTTGATTCGGTTGAATCTAAAAGATAAGGTTAAAAAATGAGTGATTGATGTGGAGAAGGCACATGAGATCTGACAGAAGATAAAAGACCTCTACATGAAGAAAAAATTAGATAACAAGTTGTGCGTGATGAAACAATTGTATGTACTATAGATGAGAGAAGATAGAAACTTATTGAAACATCTTAATGTGAAAAACATGCTCAACACAACTATTCGAGTTTATAGTAAAGGTTGGTGATGAGGGTATGCCGATACTCATGTTGGCATCGCTTCCGACATCTAATGATCATCTGGTAACAATATTAATTTACAATAAACACACTATATTATTCGCTTATCCTATCACTTTTATGTTCTCCAATCCCCAAATTTCCCAACGTTCCAATGTCATTGTCATTAAAATAATCACAACATTAACCTCAAACGTATTATTAAATCACGAGTCCTTCAAATTTATGAAAATTCATGGTTGTTGCAAAACCTTGGCGATTTACGAAACCTTAACCACCACCATTGGCGGATCCCTGTAGACGTGCTCGGCGGTCCTCGACCCTTGCCAATCTTGCTCTTCTCCGTCACTCTACTCTAGCTCGGCCTTAATCCTCATCTGATTCGCACATGTTTTGTTTTATACTTTGTTTCGGGGGCTGTGTCCATTTCTACTGCAATTTTTTAGGGTTTCTGTGGTCTCACTCGTATATCGTCATCAGCAAGCTCTCTCCCTACCCAGGATCCGAGTATCATCTTGCTCTAGTTCATACTTGCTCGGATCTAGAAGCTTTAGGTTCATGTTTCGGTCAGCCTTGGTTCACCCTTCATTTTCTACAGCTTCTTTGCAGTTTTGTCATGGCTCGTTTTCTACATTTTTGGCAAGCTCCCCTGTTTTTTTGCCATATAATGTCTGGATTTGATTAGTGCTGAGCCTTTATTCTGTTTCTGCCATCGGTTTGAGCTTGGAGTCTGTGTTTTGGTTTTTCTTTCTCTGCTTCTGATCGGCACTCAAAAGTGACGATTTAGATCCGTTAATTTACACTTTGTTTGTCCCATTTTGTTATCTAATATGTTTTTTTTTGTAGTGTTTTTGTGTCTAAGTCAGGAAATCGTGGAGTGATGCAAAACAGCCACAAAATGACCACTTTCGCAACAAAATCAACACAACCAAACGAAGACCAACAAAACCTGTAGCTACCGTCCGGACGTTATTCATTCACCGTCCTGACGCTACACCATTTAGATGCTATTCACTCACCATCCCGATGCCATTACCGTCCCGACGCCATTTCGCCAACCGTCCCGACGGTTGATCAAACAGAAACTAGAAACTCTAAAATAGGAAACTGACGTGGCACCCAAGAAAGCCCCATCCGGACGCCTGTCCCCTACCGTTCCGACGCTTCTGAATTAGGAAACTTACGTGTTCACCACGCAATTTCGTCCGGACGCTAGATGCTCACCGTCAGGACTCCCCATGTCAGAAGTTGCTAATTTTGAGATTTTGGAACACTATAAATAGGACCCCTTGTAATGTGTTTTAGACATTGAATTAAAAATATATTCAATCATCTTCTCTAGTAGTTAGTATTTATCAGTTAGTAGTTTCGGCCACCCGGGCTAAGTCACCTCTGGAAGGTCCGAACCTCACCGAAGAGCTGCCGATGACAATCGACATCAACTTGACGATGGAGCTCTACCCAACCATGAGTGGCTAACTTCCTTCCTCCGCCTCGGGTGACGATGAAGCCGAAATTGGTAACATAGGAGTAGATTTAGTTCCTTATTTTATTTATACTTTGTAATCGGATTGTTATGCAAAAATATTATTGAATCCCCTATGTGGATATTTTCTAATTAATTTCATTCCTGTTTAAGTTTTCTGTGATTGCATTAAATGAATGTTGCATGATTGTTTTAACTGTTCGAATATGCAGATTTGAGATAACCTATGCCATGGATAAGACGAACCGTGCTCCGGATGGGCCGTGTTATAATCTTGGATAGACTATGCCGTATTTATGATTTGGGATTTTAAGAGTAGAACTTGAGATACACTATACTCCGGATAGGGTATGTCTTGTTGAAATAAAAATCTATATTTCTTGTATATCCATATCGATCATGTCACGATAGCATCTAATTTGATTCAAAGCTAGATAAAATAGAAACTATATCGAAACTAGATTATCAAGTATCGGTGGATTCTAACCCTGAGGTGGAACCCTTCTCATTAATTTAATTAAATCCCTTTTTAATTGTTTATTTACTTTTACTTGCTAAAAACCATTTTCCCCCAAAATCCAAGATTTACACTTATCTCTTTAGATTAAATAGTTCAAACAAAATATTATTTTTTGACATTAAAAATAGCTCTTTTCCTCGTAGGATTGGCCTTGGACTTACTGCTATCTACCCAGTTAGTAGTAGATCTTGGTATAATTTATAAAACAAACAAGTAACCTGTGATTAACGACTAAGCGATCGGTTACACCAGTCTCGTCGGCATTCATGTGTTTCTGAGCCCTTTGCATAAGCTCTGTCATGTCCTCTTAGGGGGACTCGGGTAACGTGAAGAGGAAATGAGTTGGTTGTAACCCACCAATGAAGGTGGCCATTATTATCTTATCGTCCCCTCCATCCACCAGGAGGGCTTCTTGATCGAAGCGGTTGAGGTAGGCTCGGAGGGGTTCCCCCTTCCCTTGCTTAATATTGAGGAGTGTGGTCCCTGGTTCCCAGTGTATATGCTTCGACAAAGTGGCCCTGGAACATCTTGCTCAGTTGGGAAAAAGATTCAACGGACTTTGACTTGATCCTGGAAAACAAAATTCTTGTCACACCTTTTAAGGTGGCGGGAAAGGCCCGACACATTATCTCCTCCGAAACGACATGGAGGAACATCATGAACCGATATGTGTCCAAGTGGTCTACGGATCAGAACTACCGTCAAACGGATCCGTGTGAGGCATTTTGAACTTCGGGGGGAAGGGGGCTTCCATGATAGAGGACGTAAAGGGAGTCCCCCCGGGTTTGCCTAATCGTCCACTAGAGCCTAAGATTTTCCTTTGAAGACATGCATCATATGATTGAGTTGGGCCCTCACTTCTTGTAGTTGGTCATTGGCAACGGTGTGGATCTCTGACTGCTCTAGTCCCCTGGTTGGCCGATGTTCGGTTTCGTTCCCTTGGGGGAACCCGATGTTCGACGTTTATTCGGCTGGCAACCTCCTCCTTAACCCCCTGTAGATTCTCCTGGGGGAGAGCCTCCCTTCCTTCGTCCCTCGGGAGGTTATCCCCTTGAGCCATTCAACAATTAGTGGCCTCTCCCCTACAGCTTCTACTTACGCGGAGGTTGTTTTTGCTCCGAGAGGCATTTGTGGGCTCTGCTTGCCCCCGGAGGTGCTAAATAACTTCTTGGTTCTAGTTAAGGATTTGTTAGTTCTGTTGCACCAGCTGAAAAGTCCCCTGGTCAGCTATTCAAAACGCTGTTGCGGCGAGTTTTCCCTAAGCGAGAGGTTTGGGTTGTTCTCGCTAGCCATTGTTCTAGTGCGTACCATGGTGACTTGTTGCTATCAGAAAAACAAAATAATATTTTCCCACAGACGGCGCTGAATGATAGCATCTGATTCTGGGTTGATCCATAGGTGAGCTCTTCGGGCCTGCGAAAGAGGGTAAACGTGTTAGACAAGGTACCAGAGGGGTTTCTGGCGTACCCTCTTTGACGGTCAAATTAGTATGTGAAGGAAATCGAAATAGGAGAAAGCTTTAAGGAAAAGAAAGACGGCTAGGGTTATCAGAATGTGCACACCTTTATCCTAGTTACCTATGTTTATATAAGCCATCGGGTGGATTGACTTGTGGCATTCAAGACCATGTGATTACCGGCTGTACTACCCCTTCCATAACCGCGCATAGAAGGTTCGGGATCCTCCCCTATCCTTTGAAAATGAGATCATGGGGGGAAGGATATTCTTCCATAACAGTCAGGAGAGAGTCACTCATGTGTTGGCACATGTGCTAAGAATACCTCTGAGGCCGAGCTGCTGGTCGGCGCCCTGCCTTGCAAAGTCCCCACATGCCAGTTCGACTGATCAGCACACGGTTGATCAGTCCAGGTATTTTAGTTGATCAGTATGGTCGATTAGGAATAGTCGAAGGTCTTACTTCTATTTCAGCTCAGGGACATGATGTGACCAGCTGGGCGGCTCTACTCTGAGCAGTGGCCCCCTGATCAGATGCGCAGTCTTTACCTCGTCGACCATCCTATAGAATGGGCTCTCTGCCTCTGTGGGTTTGGATCAGGCCCGTAAGTGGGGTATCCCCATATCACCAAGCTTTCACAAATGTTTACTTATACGTTTACTAAACAGTGGGGTTTCAATGTAGTATCACAAATTATGATGATTTCTATACTTTTAAACCAAAATATGTGGGTTTTCTTTACTTATTCATTTTCACAAAATGTGTATGACCCATCATCCCCCAACTAATACATAATTCACATGTTTATATCCATACAGTATACGTATGCAAAAAATCTTATGGTTAAATCTAAATATTATCACAAACTCACGAATTTCATATATTTGATTAAAACTACGGTAAATTACATCTATCTTTTCTGATATTTAAGCTTATTTCAGGGACATCTCTTAAGGTCTTTGAAATGACACTAACAATATCAAATGCCCCTTCCATTAGTTGACTCTGAAAAGAGTTAACAGATTTTAGTGACGTTGCCTATTATTAGGCATAAAATTTCTAATTTATTCTTACATATACTGTATATTTTCCAAATTAAACATAACTAATAGATTTTGGTGTAGCATGCCGTTAAAATCATTATTTATTAATTTCTTTATGTTTTTAATGTATGGTAATATTGAAAATATATGGTATGAGTAAGAATAAAATAGGAATTTTATTTCTAATAATAGCCATCATCGGCAAAATTTGTTAACTATTTTTATGGTCAACTAACAAAAGTGAGCATTTGATATTATCGACATAACCACATGGGAGGTTTGTGTTATTTCAGAGACTTCGGAGAGATACCTAAAATAAGCTTAAACTTCATGGGATATAAATATAATTTACCCCATAAACTATGATTTATATCAATATATTGCTATGAAAACCACAATCCGTATCAACGTAGGAATCAAATACACTCAAGAACCCTACCTCGAAGATGAAAATTTGAGAAAATCAAGCCTCCTAGATAGTGCATCCCACGAAACGATGATAGAATGACTTTCCCAACTCCTTCAAACTGTGTGCTAGAAATAAACTTTGAAGGTAACCCTAAGGGCTCTTTATGGCTATGGACTTGTACATTTGCGCTTTTTAGAGAGAGAAAGTCAAGGATTTTAATGAGATATAAAATCCTAACAGATTTTCAAAATAGCTTCTGGATTGACCGCTCAAGCGGTCCTTGCTGGAATTGGAACACTTGAAATTTTGCAAAGGCTTCTGAAATTGGTCTATATACTTGTTTCTCATACTCAAAAATTTGGGATATAACTTATAAATGAATAAACCAAATTCTTTTAATAATTAACTAAGAATTTTTATAATTAAATTAATTGTATGTACTAGGGTTGTGTCTCCACAAGTAATATTCGGGTCTCACGCGTTCTTTTATATACCAAGGGATCATGGATGAGATTATACATACAGTGTCAAATCTTATATATATTTAAGTAAAGTGGGATAAAAAAAATAAGATAAGACTTGTAATGTTATTTTTTACCATTAAATAATGACGGAAGGTAATCCAGAACATGACTAATAATACCATTAATACAAATCTGTCACGCCCTAACTTGTGACTGATATAAAACAAGCATAACCTCCAATACATGAATGATATAAACAATAAAACTAAACCAAGCATCCACATAAACATGGCCTTATGACCTTACAACCCAATAATATTAGTCTTGTATGAGCTAACTGAAATAAACCACAACAGGGTCCTTCTATCACAACTGATAATACAAAAGAAAGGAAGAAGGACTTACTCTCCTAACTATGTCATAAGATCATCACCAAACCTGAAAACATATGATTCCAATAACATGAGTCAAGGCTCAAATGATATACACTAACAGATAAATAAAAGGCATGATATGAGAGGCGAGCATGTGAATATCACTACTCATGTTTTAATGGGAAAATATGTTTCCATGATTTGCTAAAAATCCGTATTCACATAACTCAAGTTTTAAAAACGTTTCTCAAAGCTCATTTCCATAACTTTTCCTTATTCTCTTCAAAACTGTTTTCAACCAACCCATTGTTATAACAAAATGGTTATTACACATTTCTTTATTCATATGCTCCCAAGGATTTACTCACACATATGCCCAGTCAGTACTAAGTACCAGCTTACACACACACCCAGTCAGCATTAAGCACCAGATTACACCCACACAAGCCATCTCCCCTTATCGTAGGCCAACACACATCGGGCCCACGGACTCTGTAAGCCCCTCAAGTTGTATACTTAAAGTCCTACTCGGGCATCAAATCGTGATACACCATCACCTAGACAAGCGTTTGATGTCGTCACCTAGACTAGCATCCTATGTCATCATTTAGATCAGTATGGCTATGAACAGTGATACACCGTCACCTGGACCAGTCCCATCACACTAACGTCGTCACCTAGACAAACGTTCAATGCCATCATGTAGACTAGCATTCCATGCCGTCACCTAAACTAGTGTAGCCATCCACATTGCTAACTCGGGCCACACACAAATACGTAACTCATGCACGTATACAAACCCATCAATTCCTCATAGCATGAAACTCATATAAGTCATTCGGGCTACCCATATTATAAAATTAACTAAATCATATTGGCTAATTATCTCAAGTACATAAACTCACACCATATCATAGATATATTCATCACATAACCAAGCAAGGCTCCATAGGTCGATAATAAAAACGTATGGACTCGCACATAGGACATGGCCATAATAGTCAACACAACACATAACGTTACCGAAAACCTTACCAATCATTATACCCATGTTCTACAAAATCCAACACTAACAGCCATCTATCACTAGCCTCACGAGTGAATGACAATGAAACAAGTCAACAAACCATTCCCATGAAACAAAAACCACACAACCATAACACTCATATACCTTATTGTCCTTCCACGAAGGTAACTCATCACTAGAATCCTCACGTTTCCTAATCCTCCAACCATCACCCATATTGACTAAATAGAAACTCTCCCAAGAAATCCAACCCTCATGATCATGTGTAACATCATAGCCTCAAATATTCAAATAAGAAAATGAAGAAGAACCACTTGAATGGGATCCAACTCAAAAAATCAATCCAAAAACTTAGTTTTCAAACATAGTAAGTGATTTGACTAATCACTCCTTTGGAATCCAAGGTGTGTCAAAACTAGGTTTTAAGATGTAAAAAGGGCTGCCCAAAACCAACTACCAAAACCTAATTTAGAAAAAAACAAAATTTTCTAAGTGTTGAGTTGGTTTTGGCCTAAAGCACCCGTTTGGTCCATTGATTTTGTTAGTATAACTGACTATTTTTGGGTTAAGTACAAAACCATTAGGTTTGTACCTTTATTTTTGGATTTGGGATTTCGGGTGTTTGTATCTAGGTCCTCCATTCAATTCACAATCAACAGACCAGCTCCAAACTTCGTACAAGGTATATGTCACCCACTACACACTCATATGCAAATTTCACTTATCATACCATATGTATTACGTAGGATGTGTATCTAATTGCACTAGAGAATTTTATGTTCAAAACATGAAATTTGGACACTGGCGCTCGAACAACGCTTGAGCCCTTGGTAACTTGTCATCCTACTTACTAGTTTATACCAAAATCCTCACTAACAGGTAGCTAGTGGAGAGGCTGGATCTTCCCACGGGGAAACTAGGTAGTTTGTCAAAATATCACAGTTTATTCAATTCTAAAATATTTTAAAAGGATTTTGAATTTTTATATTTAAAAAGTCTAAATAATTAACTACTTCTACTTCTAACAAATAATGTTTAAGAGATTTAAATGAGAAAGTATCTACCTCATGTTAGAATTCATCTTCATTTGGTTTTCTAGTTTCAATTAACTTCTTATTTTATTTTGCCTTTAATAGATTCCAATCCTACTGTAACATGACCAATATGGAATTCAAGAAAAATATATTTACATGAAAATACGGCATATCTTATCTAAGATATTGGCATGGACTATCCGGAGCATAATCCGTCACATCAATAACATAAAATATCGCATGTGAACAATTAAAATCCTCGAATATTAAATAAGGCATACCCTATCCAAGATTATAGCACGGCTCGTCCGGAGTACGACCCTTCTTTTCCAGGGTATAGAACATCTTATATCTAATCTTCAAATAATAATAAGTATAGTTATGCAACACTCATTTAATATAATCACAGAAAAATTAAATGGAATACTAATTCAATTAGAGTAATAAGAATTATCCAACGATCAAATATGCCGTGGAATATAATAGTTGCATAACGAATCCATTACAAAATGCTAAAATAAAAAAATAAAGTTAATCTACTCCTAAATTACCAAACTTGGGCTTCATCAGAACCCGGGGTAGAAAAAGAACTTAGCCATGCATGGTCGGGGTTGAAACCATCTTCGAGTAGTTGTCGGCTAGCATCGGTAGCTCCTCATCGAGGCTCGGAACTTCCAGTACTAGCTTAGGAGGGGTAGAAGTGTAATAAGAGAGAAGTAGAGGAGTTTTGGTCGGAGGACCTGAGTGTCAGAAATGAGGGGGTGGGGGTCTATTTATAGATTTCCAGGAGTGCAGGTCCTTCTCGGATCGAGAGTGTGATGGCCATGCATCCGGACGGGAATGGCCAAATGCGTTCTGATGAAAGTTGTCGTGCCTCACAACGTTTTTGGTGCGGAGCATCCGAACGGGGTTGGTCGTGCGTCCGGATGGAAATGTCTTGGTCACTTGGTCATTTTATTGACTTTTGTTCTCGTGCTGTTTCTTCGTTTGTTTTATCGCTGTTTTGGTGTAGTTTCGCGTTTTATCTCCAAAACTTGTCTAAACACAAAACACTACAAAACTTGATATTATATAACAAATAAGGACTAACTAGGTGTAAATTAATAGGTCTTAATCATCACTTTCGAATGCCGATCATCGCCCACTATGCTTGGTGCTCTAGCTCAACTGGTAGATGGTAGGGCTTTCCAATGACGAGACAATATGGGGACATTCCGATAGGGGTTTTGTAGACAGTACGATATGCCCAAAGGGTGTCATCCGTTCTTTCAGATCAATCTTTCCTATCATGACGAACGGTTTTCATTAGAATATTCTTAATTTCCCTATTCGCTACTTCTACTTGGCTACTAGTTTGTGGATGATACAGGGTGGCGACCCTGTTTTGTATCGAGTAGCGTCGAAGGAGGCATGAAAAATATTTGTTCAAAAAATACGTACCCCCATCATTGATGATTGCCTTAGGGAAGCTAAATCGAGTAAATATGTTGCTTTGTAGGAATTTGACCAACATTTTGTGATCACTCGATTTGGTTATCGCGGCTTCGATCCATTTGGAGAGACAATAGACTGCTACAAGAATGTATCCGCATCCAAAGGATGGTGGAAATGATCCCATAAAGTCGATATCCCAAACGTTAAAGATTTTGACAATTAAGATAGGGTTTAGGGGCATCATGTCTTTAGCAGTCATTATGCGAATCTGTTGGCATCGTATGCATTTCTTACAATAGTCATGAACATCTTTGAAATGTGTTGGCCAGCTGAATCGACTCTGGAGCACTTTGGCTGCAGTCTTCTTACCACTAATGTGCCCTCCACATGCTAATGAGTGACAGAATCAGAGAATGCTCTCTATCTCATCCTCGAGTGCGCATCGTCGTATATCTTGGTCAGCACAATATTTAAAAAGCTCTGGCTCTTCCTAGAAGTAGTACTTTAGTTGTGAGAAAAACCGGTCCTTATGTTGTTTGGACCAATCGTTTGGGATGCGACCCACCAGCAAATAGTTGATTATATCTACAAACTAGGGCGGTTGGATAGTTGTGACCGAGAACAATTGCTCGTCGGGGAACGAGTCTCGCATAGGCACGGAGTTAGTGGGGGACTGTACTAGGAGTCCGGAGAGGTGATCAGCTAAAGAATTTTCAGTGCCCTTCTTGACACGGATCTCTAGATCAAATTCATGGAGAAGCAAGATCCAAAAAATCAAGCGAGGTTTTGTGTCTTTCTTAGCCAAGAGATGCCTAAGGGTAACATGGTCAATGTAGACAATCATCATAAATCCTAGTAGGTACGCTCTGAATTTAGCTAGCACAAATACTACTACCAGTAGATATTTTTCGGTGGTTGTATAGTTCAACTGTGCATCGTTTAGAGTCTTACTAGCATAGTAAATAGCATGAGGGACCTGTTGGCCTAACAAGGCTTCAACATCCATTTTGATGATAACAAACATATGTATCTAATTGTGCAATGGAGTTTATTTTCAGGAAATAAGGAATTAGCACAATTAAAGATACAATGGAAGCCATGACATGGATTGAAATGAAAGCACCTATTACGATGGAATTGAAGAATGTCACAAAAACTTGGAGAAGTATCACTAAAAGAAGATCCTATGCCGATTCATAAAGTTTTAATTTTTATTTTTTTTAGGATCATTGTAAATTCACTTTAAATTGTTGAATATGGTTTTTAAAGCTCTTAGGATATCTAAAAAGACTTTAAAATATTTTTCCTAAAAGCCAAGGTATAAAAATCCTTTGAAAAATTATTTTTAAGCATTTTAAAGAGGTTCAGT
>JAULLG010196104.1:0-18748 GCA_035668355.1 Sarracenia leucophylla
AGAAAAACCTCCAGAACTTGCTCGCCCAAGTTCTGTAGAACACAAGTCCAGTTGATCTCCTGGAGTGGATCTCGTCGGAAACGAAGAGGACGTCGGAGTCGGCCACTGATCAATAAATTTATAAAAACGTTTCCCACAGATGGCGCCAATTAATAGCGGCAAAATCTGGCGTCCTCCTCGCCGATCCTCCGAGACCTGGAAAACAGGGATTAGTTTTGGTGGCACCGGTGTGGTGCCGGCCGAAGACCCTCCGACGATCAAGTCAGTAGGGTTTTCGTGGAGAAAAAATGGAGAGGGCGATCGGAGAATGAGGGAGAGAAGAGAAGAAGAGAGAAGGCTCACAGAGGGTTCTGGAGGAAGAAGATGAGATGATGGATCTGCCTTTGGCTTTGCTTTCAGGAGTTCATATAGGTTGTGTAGGGAGAGTTTTTCACGTGCCTTGCCTTTTCACATGGATGGTTAGAGGCGTAACTGCATTTTGGGGGGAACTTCAGGGTTGGCGCCAATTTGCCGATGAGGAGATCCTTCTATTGCAACGGCCCCTGTGAGCTCCATTTGGTTATATGCGGATGGCGCCTTTTTACTCGGGTCGTCCGATACTCGGGTCGTCCGACTTTTCTCGGACCTTAAGGGGGCGAGTCCTGTGGGCCAGCTCCTGTATCTGTAGTTTAAATCCGTTGCTCTAATTGATTTAGGCCTCTTGCCGGGCCTATGTTGGGCCTTGTAAATCATCCCCACATCATAATTATTAACATTAAGTTGTTATCATGTTAGGTTAGATAATTTATAATTAAAATTTAAATTTATCGGTTCCTAACCTATTCACCCCCCTCAAGGTTAGTTGAATGGTTCGCAGTAATACTTTCAATTGCTATCTGAGCAAGGTTCTCGCCCAATGGACTCATGTCCTAAGTAGATCCTTCGCCTGTTGCGTACCTATCATCTGTATCAGATGATTCTGTGGCTATTTGCCATTTTAAGTACATTGGTTGCCAATTGTCCAACCCTTATCTTTCCTAGATGGATAGACCACTCTATCCTTCTAGAATTGTGATTGAATATCCTTAAATCACTTTCTTCTGCACACCAGCAACTTTCCCTACTAAGCTTTGTCTTGCGCAGTGAGCTGGTACTTGCATTTGTATGAACCATAGGGACCCTTATTGTCGGTGTGTCAGCAATTTCCCCTGCCAAGACTTTCCGTGGGAAGTGAGCTAACATATTCATTGTACATCCCTTAGGTTTTCCTTAGGTGTTGTCCTCGTGGTGTCTGGTTCCTTGGAGCCCTTTCCTTAGACCTTGTGTGTCTGTTATAGGATTAGGTGCTACTTGTTTCCTCTAGCATTACGTCTTCTAGAGAGGTCGTATGAGAGATTATATATATTTTGTATATTTATTTTGGTTCTTCGCTTTCTGCATGATTGTGTGCCTATCATGCCTATTATAAACACGCATGTAATATGAGATAGCTATTGCTCTTGTAGAGCATAATTATTTGATGGATTTTCATGTAATTTGGAATTTCCTTTATCATATATAATTATGCTTGTATTTATACTTTGAGTTGATAGTCTTGTTATCTCTCTATTTGGACACACTCTATAGGAGCTTTATACTTGTGAGTCACAAGTTAGATATTATATCTAGTCTTTTGGTTATGACCTTATAGTCTTGATCTATATTGACCTACAATTGTGGTTTACCTAAAAATTCTTTCCCTTATTTGCATCCACATCTGAATGACCGCCAGTTGAAGGTGTAAGTCATCGTTCGTGCGTCTCCCTTGATAACGATATTTTGTTATCTATACCCAATATTATGTTATCACAATTATCACACTATATTATAAAGTGTGTTTAGCCTTATATACGACTTTAGGTTTTATAAGGGCAAAAGGTCACACGTGTGCCTTTTATGTTTTTTAAGACTAAGGTTTGTGCGCATATCCGGAGATCCAAATACTTTGGGTTTGCCTTCTAGTATTGAGCGCATTGTTCATTTCCTTATGATAGGATTTGATTCTGACTTATGTCTTAATAAGTATATTGCTCCCGTACACAAAGTTCACAGTTCACCATTAATAGAGAGATAACGTGAACTATGTATAATTAAGTTAATCCTTGCATGATTATATGTTGATATATAGGTTATCCATTCTTCATGAAGGTTACTCAAGTTTTATGTGCTTATATGAGTTTTTAGTTAATGCTAATTTTATATCCATGCTTATAATATGCATTTTTATTGTATATTTGTTCTTGCATGTGTTTTTTGGGGGTTTCTCTGACTCTAGGAGGAGAGTTTCAGAAAGTGAGTATATATGAGTATTAACTCATTTTATTTGGGGCTTATTCATGTCAGGGGGAGTGTTTGCCATGAGAATAGCTTTAGACTCTAAGTATTTTTTTAGTCTCTTGCTAGTAAAACACTCTACCAGTGCATATTTCTTATAAAGCACTCAAAGAGCACTCGAGCCAATGTCACCCGAGCTCCTCTATTCAGGTATCCCTAAGCGCTGTCGGGTTTTTATCGAAAGACAATGTCTTTTCATTTCCCTATCTTCCTAATCGCCTTTCCCCCCGTCTCTCTGTGCGATTGCTTCCTTCTTCCTATGACCTCTTTAACCCTAGGTCTCCTTCCCCCAACTCTTATTTTCGCCCCTCTTGCATTTATGAGCTCTTGGCTTCACTCAGTCTGTTTATTTGCAGATTGATTGTTCACTTCCATGGGGTATATCCCTCATAGGTGTTCAGCAATCCTTGGTCCGGTATTTGTAACCATGTCATCTCTGGTCATGCTATTTTTACTGATTTTGGGGCTTCCCCTCCTGGGCCTTCTAGCAGATGTTCGACCTTGCCCACCGTATGTGGTCTGGCATCATGTCGCACTCCCGTCATCCTCCTGGGACTGCTGGAGTTCCCTATGCATCCCTCATCTCCAGATTTTTCCTTTCCCAGTCGATACATGTGATCAATTCGGAGCCGGCCTTGCACACTCCAATTGAAATCTCTTGGGAATCACTATCATGAAGTGTTTCCTGTGTCCATCTTGATGCTTCTGATATTCCGATTGCTAAACGTATACAACCATGTCCTCTACCAATTGAGCCTATCTTTCCTGTTATACATCTGATTGCTGAAGAACCAGCCCACATAGTCTCTTCATCTTTCTCATATGATGTGGCTACCCCTGTTCTTTAGGAGCCACTATCAGATGTTTCCATTCCATCTACAAATGATGCAGTGCCCCCCGACTTGGATGACATTCCAGCCGCACAATTAGATGAGGATATTTCCTCTACTGACATCTTGAGAGAAATCCTTGACTACGTCATCTCTCAAGAACAGACCTCAACCCAATGCGAGCTTTAGATCTAGCATCTCCATCCTGTGATCACTTCCATGCAGAAGGAGGTACGCACTCTATCCTCCAAACTCATTGCTATCATTGAAGCTCTCTCATCCTTCGCTCAAAGCCTTCACGACATTAGCGCTAACTCCCGCTCCTCATCTAATGAAGATGTGTAGTGCTAGTTGTTTAACTTCTTTTTCCTCTTACACCCTTATTCCTTTCGAGACAAAAGGGGGAGAGATTAGTATATATATTTGGAGGGAGAGATGTTTTGTTGTATTACTGTATAGTTAGATGTATGTCTAGTAAGACTATGTCTATGCTTTGCCTAACTACTACGACATGATATTTAAATTCTTATATTATATATCAGTCTCTTATTTATACATGTTCACCTGCAATTTTACCCTGCCATGATTAACTCTTAATATGCATTTATGTTTTTATTGTATCATATATATGTTTCACTTTGGTTTTGAGTTTCATGTGTAGTGAGCAGGTATATGCTGTTTATACAAGGCTTTACAGATTAGATTAGAACTTTAAGTATAGATGTAATTTATTCTCTTTGTATCTTTTTACCTGCATCAGCTTTGTTTTTGTTTATATGGTTTTGTCCTGGAAATGGAAATGGTGGAGATTGTTAGTATATTGCCTATTCCCGGCTTAACTGAAACAAAACCATTGTCTGTACCTTCTATTTTGGGTTTAGGGTTTTTGGGTGTTTGTGTTTAGGTTCTCAGTCTTGCTCACATTCAGCAAGTCCACTCCGATCCTTACAGGTATATGGCACTCACATACACACACCCATTTGCATGTCATGTCATATCATATAGGGTAGTTTGTGTATATCATTGCCTTAGAGAATTCATGACATACCAAGGATTCTAGGCTTTGGCGTGTGAAGGGGCTCAAACCCCTTGTAGCCCCTTCGAGCATTCGTAGAACGTTAGAGAGGCATCGAGCAACATATACGCATTTATGCCTTTCTCGATAAGCCGAGAGTTGAGACATTAAAGTGCCCGAAGAGAGCCAGTAGAGAGCTCAAGCACCCGTGATTAAATGTCTTAATTCTTTCATGACGAGAGTTGAGATATTAAAGCACCCGAAGAGAGCCAGAAGAGAGCTCGAGCGGTCCTACTTTATATCTTATATTCTTATTGTCGAGAGTAGAGTTTTTCCAGATCCAGCGGCGTGCCTAAAGAGGGATCGAGCTCAGCGGTAAAACCCTAATGATTCTCATTTCTGTGAAGGTAAAAAGCCTGTCAATCTTTAACTACACCCGAACAGCCCTCATGTGCGTTATAGCGTATGCGACGCACTCAAACAACATTCGAACGCCAGTATATTTTTCTATATATACATTACTTACCCGCCATTATGTTTTTTAGAATCCTCTCCCAACCTTAGGGCTGTTCAAGGAGGATCTGTCACAACTATCTCTTGGCTTACTCAAGCCTTGTGTTGGATCCTATCATCAACACCATGTGATACATCGTATACCAAAGGTAATACATCTTCCTTCTTTCTGCAAGGTTATATGTTTATCTATCCATGTTATGTACAAAATTTTCCTTATGTTCTATATGTTGTTTCTAGCATAGTTATTACATATTTTTACTTCTGTTAAGTATTGCATTAATAGCATGTTGGTTGAGGAAACCCTTGTTAGGATGACCATAGGCTTTGAGACTTATGTCAATTTCATGACCCTAGGCCTGGTTGTCTTGCCGTGTAGTAACTTGAGACCGTATGACTTGTATAGTCTCACACTCTAGCCTCTTGGCTATTAGTTCCAGAGAAGCCTCCGATGTTACAACCATCCGGTGTGCCGTAGTTCTTACCTTTCTTAGGATTGGTATCTAGACCACACTTGGAGTAATGACCATAGATTCCTTTGTCCTAGCAGTCATCGTGTATCTTCTTGGTCATTATCATTCTTGCCATCATTTCCACCACCTTTCATTTGCACTGTGCTTGAACACACTCTTGACTTTGATAGGGAGATCATGACTAGTTCCCATGGACCGCATGCTACTCATGACTTCTATCTGGATTGAGTATGGTGATACTCATAGGACATTGGTGGGGGAGCTATCGCGACTTTGGAGTCAACAAGAGGATCAGGGCTAGTCTCTCAAGATTAGAAGATAGATTTTTTGTCGAGAGTTACGGGTGTTTCCTAGTCTGTCTATCTTGTAAACCTTTTGGCTTATAGTGCATAGTTTCTACAGTGTGCCGGTGCCGTGGTTTTCATCCCAGGGAGCTTCCCTAGGGTTTCCACGTATAACATGTGTCTCGTTATGGTTGTCAGATGTTATAGTTTTTTATAACTTTTTGTCGATATTTTAATTATTAACTTTAACTTCCTATCATTTTAAATTTGATAATAAATTAATTAAAATTAAATAAAATTTAATTTATCGGATTCTAACCTATTCCCCCCATAGGTTAGTCTAACGGTTTGCAGTAGTACATTCATATAAGAATAAAAAGGATGGGCCAGCGGCCTGTGGAACAAAACGTAATGTAAATAAACTTCCCCCTTGTGGGAAAAGAAAAACAAGAAAAATAAAAATAAAAATAAAAAAGAAAATAAATGAGGGACAGGTTTCGAGAGGTCATGTATTTGGCGTGGGTAATGAAGGTTATGGGTGACAGTACTAGGATGTGTTCGGGAATACGATGAAGGTAAGGGCTGGGGTGTGGTTGTTGTTGTGGGGTTATGGAGGGATTTAGATTGTGATTTGGTGGATGAGGATGATGACCATGGGATGAGTGGAAGGATTGAGTGAGGGTATGTTGTGGTGTATGAGGGATTAGGGTGGGTGCAGTTGTTGAGCAGGGGTCGGAGGTTAGTGTAGGAAGTTTTGTGAGGGACGGGAGAAAGTATGTATGGGTGTGGGTGGATTGTATGAGGTGTATGGGGTTGGTGTAGGGTTTGTGTTGCTCTCAGACCAGATCAGGAGAGATGTGTGCAGTGATCTAGATGTGAATCCGATCGTCGAGGAATTGTGGTGGTTTGGCGTTGGTCAAGGACGGTGGGACGGTGGGTAATATGGTGCGATGGTGGATGTAGGGTTAGGTGTGGGAATGGCGTAAGGAAGGTAGGTGGCATAGTGTGTGTACATATGGAAGGAATGTGGCATGGAAAGGGGCAGTCACTACGGGGGTGGAAAAGGAGGGTTAATACCCAGAGCGGACATAATCAGCTATAGATACTCCTCCTGGACAACCAGTCGATCGATGATGCCGTCATAGTCACTATGGGTAAAAATCGGCGGTGCTTGTGGCTTCTCGAAACGACTAGAGGTGGAAAGGATGGATGTAGAGGCATTGGTGGTGTGCGTGGGAAATAGCAGTGTGTGGATGGGTGGCTCGGGGTGTTCATGCTCTATCAACTATTGGCCGTGCAGTGTAGGTCGGGCTCTAAGAGCGTTGACACTCCTAGTCCAACTATTACTCTGGTAGATGGTGGTGCAGGTGTCGGTGGTCTCGGTGGGCGAGATGAAGCAAGGGATGAGGTGGTCGTTGGTGGCAAGGGTGATGTAGGGGCGATGATGCTGGCATATAGAAGCTGTTGCCATTTTGGACTGTTGATCACCCACCACATCTGCCCGATCATCATCTCGGGGATCGAGAGCTGATGGTTAGGGTAGCAGGTGTAGAGAACGTGAAGGCCTTCGTTCTGGTGCTCGTCCTTATGGATGGTGGTGAAAAAATTATTGCGGAGAACTGTGTCAGGGAACCACAAAACCTCCACAAGCTCGCTATGCCAGGTAAAAAATTTCCCGAGTGATGTTTTTTCCTTCATGGACGACAGGAGCCATCTCTTGTAGAGTGATAGAGTCAGAAATGGAGCTCTGATCGTCGTTGTCTTTGTCTTCCTTAGTGCCAAAAATGATGAGGATACGGGCTAAGTGGTGTGGGTCAACTTCAATGTGATATTCGTCGACATTGGTGGTGAGAAACTCCACCTGTTGGCTGTAATCGTCCACGCGATACTCCTGGTGGAGGTTCTGATAGAAGAGCCGAACCAGGTAGGAGACTGGCACCAGAAATGGATCGAATAGACCACCAAGCCGGTGAGAGTGCATCAGATCTATGCTAGACTATGCCTCGGGGCTGATGGTGAGGAAAGAGTCGACCACCGGGAACTATATCATATGATGCAATTCGTTCGTCAACAAGACACTGGAAAGAATCGTGGCATGCTCATGCCCTGGTTGTTGGTTGCCTTGTCCTCCTCTTTAGGCTCCTTAGTTGCCATGCTCAATATGGCCTCTTCTCGTTGGCCAGGATGCCATTGATGTTTTTGAGTTTAAATGTGTTTAAGAGAGGGTTTAGACGGTGAGAGAGAGAGAGAGAGAGAGAGAGAGAGAGAGCCTTGCAAGTGTGGTGAGGTGAATGGAGGGGGAGGCTAAGGGCTCTTCTTATAAGTTTTCATGCGCAGAAAACCCAAAAGGTGCCAATAATTGTCT
The DNA here is from genome assembly GCA_035668355.1 of Sarracenia leucophylla. NCBI lineage: Eukaryota > Viridiplantae > Streptophyta > Magnoliopsida > Ericales > Sarraceniaceae > Sarracenia > Sarracenia leucophylla. The sequence continues at coordinate 7,833 of JAULLG010196104.1, forward strand.
GAAAAAGGTGTGCCGCGTCCGGATGGAACTAACCACCATCCAAATGGAATTGGTTCCTTCGTGACGGGCATCGCGATGATGAGGAAAATACTTTTACTCTTTGGCCAAATCTCGAAAGTCCGGATGGCCATCCTGACATAATGGGTTCGTCACGACAGTCGTCGGGACATTGGTGTGATCGTCGAGACGGGAGTCCTGACGGTGTATTGGCGTCAGGACGGTAATGGCCCCATCCGAATGGTAATCAACGGTTAAATATCTGTGCCTTTTCAAGACGCTGATGCAATTAATACGTCTTGCAAAATGGTTGCGACGATTAGGCTTCCGTCCGGATGGTGGGTGTCTCGTTCGGACGATTTTGTACTAGGAAGTGACGTTTGGCGGTTTTGTACTTGGTGACTTTTCAAATTCCGTCCGGACGGTGGCGCGGAGGGGAATTTCATATGTTAGTTAGGATTTGACTGTTGAGATTCCGACTTATCCAGACGATGGTGATGTCCCATCCGGATGCTCTCTTTCTTTAAATGTAAAATGTTTAGCATAAGTTAGGGAAATTTTACTCCTTATTGTTATCTAATAGAGACTACAACAGTTTCTAAAACTCGATAGGCCTAATGTAGCTGCCAAAAAAATGGTCTAGGTGTGGACACCTGACATCTCCACACTGATGATCATGTTACTTAAAACATAATAGAAGTAGGGTCTTTAAAGCTCAAAGTCCTAGGAGTTGGATTCCTTGCAGTACATCATAAATCTGCTCTTCGGATTGATTAGGCCAGTAGCTCAAAACATTACGAACGGATGTGTCAACAAGGACATGGAAAGGAGTATCAACCCATCCAGTGGGCTTAATCATCCCTCTCTTGACCACCTTAGAGATATGTTTGCCTCAACAACAGTAAAACACCTTAAAATGTGTTGTAGTGGTCTACTAGCCCATAAAAACTTTCTTCAACGAAACATCTATAAAATCAATGTCTCTTAGCTCTACGTTTCATGGCATAGAGACTTCTACCTTGAAAAGGTTCTTGCTGACTGGAACTGGACACACGATCCATTTTACCTCAGAGTGCGAAAAGGGAAACTCAACTTAAGAGAGTAGTTTAACGTCTTCGAACTGAAAAAACTTTAAATATTTTCCAAATTTCACCTTTTCGCTCCCCCAACTTGAACACAACAATGTCCTCATTGGTGGAGCATCCTACAGATTTTTAAAAACCTCTGGGTTACTTCCGAGACAGGGAAAAATTTAACGTCTTAAGCCAGACTTAGCCAGTCGATTACTCAACTGGTGGGGTTGGATCGGAGAGATCTATTGACTCAGCTGCATGATCTGATTGTAACGCCCCAAACCCGACGTACTAGAAAGCATCTAATAAACGAAGCTTAAAGCTGAAAGATAAACAAAAAATAAGTTAAGATTATAAAAGGTTTCATTTTAATCCATGCATTAACCATACAAAACTTAGTCAAAAAGGGCCATTTTAGTTTACAAGTAGTACAAGAGATAAGGTCAAAATAGGCCCCAAGAGTGAGCAAATATACCCCAAAACTTTGATAAAAATGGAACAATTTTCATACATCAGGAAAATAGGGGTCCGCTCGAGCGAACTTGGCACCGCTTGAGCGGTGTCTGCTCAGAAATGACTTTTCTATACTGTTACTGCACTAACTTTTAGCCCCAAAACTGATTTTCTTTTGCATCAAACAACAATATATAAGCTTAACTAAGATGAGAAAGTATACAGAAAAGTTTACAATATGAAATCTCTAAGTTAAAAGTTTAAAACAGTTTTTCTGACGTTGAAAAATACTTAAATTTCTTACTTTCTAAGCAAACGAGAAAATTAACCAAACAGCAACACAAACACCCACCCGACACAAAGGCCTCACTACAAACAATAGATAAACTAAATAAGACTGATAAACATAAAATCCGAGACTCCAATGCCCGACAATAAGCTTAAAGTTAAAAGCAACAAACTTTGGAACTTAATATTACAACTTTTCCAAAAAATATACTAAGTGTAGAAACAGAGTATAACATGTGCATAAGTCTCAGAATGTGGCAAAAACACCAACCAAACATCATCAAGGTCTTCCAAATCCTTTATCGTCACTCTGCGATGCCGTTACTAAATCACTTCCCTGTTGTCAAAGAGAACGTGAGCCCAAGGATCGTAGAAAACAAGCCACGCAAGAACTAAACATCATTTATGAGGATGGTATGCAATATGCAAATACAGTTAATTGAAAGAAAGTAAACACATTGTTGGTTAAAAGAAAGTATTTATCGCATTACCATAAATAAAGAAAGCAGATTAATTAATAAGTCTAAACATGTTTGTAAACGGGATAAGGAAAAGGTATAACATGCATAACCCCTCCCATGCAACATCCCACTAGACACTTACACTAGTGTTAATGTAACCAACCTACACCAACATCTCCAACCTCCACACCAACACACGCACCTAACCATTGAAGATGGCTAAGAGAATCATAGAGAGGTCCAAATAAGAGTCAACATTAATACCATAAATTGAACATTTTTATCACCGAGTCAAAGGATAGGGCATCCGAAGTAACCATGCACACTTTATAGTCGACCTACGGGTAGGTCACCCACCAACCGATCAACCACAAAGTGCAAAGTCATAGAATCCAACATGATGATAACCTCCCATCAACTCTAAGCTCCCCACAACAACCAATGGTATCCCAAACCCACCACCCAACTCCACATACTACTAAAATCACATAGCCAGGCCAAGTGATAAGAATGATACAACAAAACACAACAAGGATAACTGAACAAATAAGCATGGCCAATTAGGCTCCTAAAAACCAATTGATGCAATAAGAACTAAGTATGTACGTTTCGGATCAACACCACCCATATCATAAATAAATTAGAGGATAACTACCCCTATCTAACAAATGTGGAAATCATAGTTCAGTACCAAAATAAGCATGCCTCAAGAGAGTTTTGTTCAAACTTATAAGTATTTTAAAAAGATTCTGGCTCAACGTCGAATCACATGTTCGGTCAAAAATTGGATTCAATGGTAAAAGTTTAATTCAACGTCAATCTGGTCAAAGTAACCCTTTTTTTTTTCCCCAAAACCATTTTGTTAGCCTGAAATGTGCAACCTAGAGGAGAGGTGAATAAGTTGTTTGGCAAACTTAAAGTATTTTAAACTCTTTTTCTAACTGGAGAACTAATGTTAGCACTTAATAAAACTCTAATAGAATGGAGTGGATGTAACACCCCAACCCTTCACATGGTAATGATATTGTCCGCTTTGGGCAAAACCCTTACGATTTTTTTCTTCCCAGGGGGTCACCCATCCCAGAATTGCTCCCGCTCAAGCACACGCTTAATCACAGAGTTCTACTGGGGTTTCAACCACTTGGGAAAAGGCATCGTTGAATGTAAGGGTCCATGGTTTTTCTTTTATAGCCCAGTAACTCCCTCTACCTTTTCGATGTGGGATACCAGGATATCATAATCTACCCCCCTTATGGCTACACGTCCCCATGTAGTAGCCTGCTAGCCCCGGTAGCCTGCCAGTCCAATTTTTTAAACTCGCCCACTTGGCAGCCCGCCCACATGTCACGCTAGACGCTAGGGGCCTACACACGGAGGTGAGGAAAGTCGGCTCTGATACCATTTGCAACACCCCGACCCTTCACATGGCAACGATATTGTCCGCTTTGGGCAAAGCCCTCACGGTTTTGTTCTTCCTGAGGGATCCCCCATCTCAGAATTGCTCCCGCTTAAGTACACTTAACCGCGGAGTTGTACTGGGGTTTTGACCACCTGGGAAAAGGCCTAGTTGAATGTAAGGGTCCATGGTTTTTCTTTTATAGCCCAGGAACTCCCTCTCCCTTTCGATGTGGGATACTAGGATATCACAGTTTATGCACTAGAAACCCCTTCCTTCTTTTGTCTTCTTGGTTCAATGTATTTTTGTTCTTTCTAGTCTAGGCATAATGTTTGATTGTGTAGTTGTTTATTCATTTGGTATTTAGATTTTTCCCCCGATAGACTATGTGCAAGCTTCTGCACTTAGACTGCAAGTAATAAATCAGTTGATTACTTATGAAGGTTTTTAGGAGATTCCTCTTGACTCGGATATTTGTTTGTTCGGGAGATCAGGCTCCATTGCTTATTTATATTATGTACTTTATATAATTATTATGTTGCAAAGTAATTTTAATTATTTTTTATTATTTTTCAGGTGTTTGAGACTGAGAAAGACTAAGTAATGATGGACTACAACGGCTAATATGATGGAATTGTTCCTCAATACACGGAGTTTGTGGTTTCTAGATTAATTTTTCGACCATAAATTATTTAGAATTGTGCTTTTGGATTTAAACTCAACAGTTGTCTTGAAAGTACTTTTGTGCACTTGTTAATTCATTTTGGTTTATACTTATTAAATTTGTATTTTTAATATTTAGTTGTGAATGAATGGTTGATATGATCACTTCGTTTCAATGAATTAATTGATTTTTTTGTTACAAAAATTAATTTGAATGAATATGGATGCTATTGATATTTTGTTATAAAAAATAAATGAATATTGATAAAATTTCATATTTTTTACGACGGCTACAGTAACGTCGCAAATAAAATCACAATGGCATTAATATCATTGTAAAAGTATTTGCGATAGGTCACTAACCGTCACTAATGTATTTCTGACGGCATGATTGCTGTAGTAAATAGTAAATCATTTCTGTCACTAAAGTATTTGCAACGGCATCATTGACGTAGTAAATAGTAAATCATTACCATCACTAATGTATTTACGACGGCATGATTTTCGTAGTAAATAGTAAATCATTGTTGTCGCCAAAGTATTTGCGACGGCATTGTTACCGTCGCTAAAGTATTTACGATGGCACTATTACCGTCGCAATAGTTCATTTATAGTCGTATTTGCATGCATTTGTGTCGATGATTTGTCATCGCAAAAGATAGGATTTCCCATCTCAAACATTAGTGACTACTTCGTGCCATCGCTAAAGCCCTTTTGTCGTCCAACCTGTTGCCGCCCCCCATTTTTCGTCGCAAAGCCATCATAAATACCTTTTACGACGACATTTTTACTTTTTGTGATGACATTATACCATCACAAAAAAGCCTTTTTCTAGTACTGAATCGTGGTGGTGAGTATCTTCTTGAGAAGTTCACGGACTACTCATCAAAACATGGGATTAGATTCCAGTTGTCTGTATCAGGGATGCCTCAGCAGAATGATGTATCCGAAAGGAGGAATAAGTCCCTTAAGAAGATGGTAAAGTCCGCAATGATTTATTCGGAATTACCACATTTGTTTTGGGATTTTTCATTAGAAACAACGGTGTATATTCTTAATCCAGTACCTACTAAGATAGTTCCTGGTACACTTTTAGAATTGTGGACTGGGCATAAGCCAAGTCTTAAACATTTCCGATTATAGGATTGCCCAACAAATGTGTTGGTGGGAGATGTAAGTATGGTGTAACCGAGAATGGAAGTCTATTTTTTTGTAGGATATCCCAAAAAGAAACTAAGGCTGGTTTATTCTATAATCCTAAGAGTCAGAGAGTATTTGTTTCCACAAATACGAGATTCTTAGAAGAGGATTATGTAATAAACCACAAATTTTGATCACAAATTCTTCTTGAAGATGTTAGGTATAAAAATTTGGTACAGCCAGAAATTATACCTAATGAACAGAATGAAATACCACCTATCGTGAGTACACAGAGGGGCTTCGTCATAGTGGGAGGGTTGTTCACCAACCCAGAAGGTTCATGTTCTTGGGAGAGTCTTACGATAAGATCCCAAAAGAACATGATACCGAACCTCGAAATTACAATGAAGCACTTCAAGACAAGGACGTGGATTTATGGAAAAAAACTATGAAATCTGAGATAGAGTCTATGTACTCTAATAAGGTCTGTTAGCTTATATAATCATTAGATGGAATAAAACCCGTCAGGTGTAAATGGTTCTACAAGAAAAAGAGAGGAGTGGACAGAAAGGTGGAAACCTTCAAGGCTAGGCTTGTTGCGATGGGGTTTACTCGGAAAGAAGGGTTCAATTATGAGAAAACCTATTCGCCGGTGGCCATGCTTAAATCCATTCGGATTCTCTTATCCATTGATGCATATGTTGATTACGAGATTTGGCAAATGGATCTCAAGATGACATTCTTTAACAGAAGTCTTGACGAGAGTATTTATGTGATGCAACCATACGAGTTCATAGAAAAGGGCTAGGAGCACATGTTGTGCAAGCTCAAGAGATCGATTTATGGACTTAAGCAAGCATCAAGGTCTTGGAACACTCGATTTGACCGGGCGATTAAAAGATTCAGCATTGATCAGTGTCCTATCGAGTATTATGTGTACTGGAAGCGTGATGGGAACAAGGTAGTGTTTCTAGTCATATATGTTGATAACATTCTCCTAGCCGGAAATAATGTGGGGTTGTTATCTTCAATGAAGGTATGGTTATCAAGTCAATTTGACATGAAGGACTTATGGGAAGCGGGCCAAATCCTTGGGATCAAGCTCATGCGAGATCAATCACAAAGGGTGTTGGGCTTATTTCAAGCTCATTGTATTGACTTGATTATTACTCGATTTGGCATGGAATATTCCAAAAAGGATTTTCTTCCTTTCAGACATGGAATTACTCTATCTAGAGATCAATATGCTAAGACACCTCAGGAGATGGAGAGGATGAATGGTATTCCTTATGCTTTAGCGGTGGAAATTCTTATGTATGCCATGCTCTATATTAGACCTGATATCCATTATGTCGTTAGCATGGTAAGTTGATATCAATATAATCCAGGGGAATAGCATTAGACTATGGTCAAGAATTTACTCGAGTACTTGAAAAAGGATTAGAGAGTATATGTTGGTGTACCAGGCTGATAGTCTTATACCCCTATGGTATACAGACTCTGATTTCCAGGCTGATAAGTGTTCGAGAAGGTTCACCTCTGGTTATGTGTTTTCTTCGAGAAAGCACATTGAGAGGAAGTGTTGTCTCATCCAGGAGACTATGTAATGTGGAGAAGTTGTGGTTTGCATGATTACATCTGTGGATAACCTAGTGGATCGTTCTATTGAGGCAGAAGGGTTAGTTGTCAGATGTATTCCTGCATGGCTTTGAGTATAAGTGGGAGATTGTTAGGATTGTATACTAAAAGCCTTGCTTTTAAGTATTTTTATCATTGATCCCTGGTATATTAATGAGAAATATTCGAGAGGTTATTACATTTATGGTTTCATATTAATTGTGTTTATGATTAATGAATGCATAGTTCATATATTTTGTCCAGTATTTGACTCAGTGCATGTAGCGCGGAAGATCGGGTCAAAAGTTCTGACAAAATATACAGGTAGGCACACAATCGCAATGGACCCGGACAATCCATTGGTATGATTGTAGCACATCGTTATTATAGCTGGTTTTGGCTAGGATTAATGGCCCGAATTCAGGTTTGTGAATTCGAAGTTTGAGCTCGATGTGTTAGTACATCCGGAGTGTAGAGCGGGATCGGCAGGATGATCAATTCTATACTAACTATATGAATTAATCCATGTCCTGTATTATTATGTATTGCACAAACTCTTAATCCGGACGTGATTGATTAATCATGTTCAGATAATACGTGGTGCTTTGAGTCACCAATGGCTGAGATTTCGATATTGAAATCAATATCACCGGTGGGTTTCGTACTATCATTATTTGTTCGATGGTTGATAATCAGCTGACTGAAACCACTTCCGATTTAGATTGAGGAGTTCCCCCTTGTGTGCTTTGCTTATGGGTTTGATTATGCCAAACTAAGCCGGTGGATCTTATGATCCGACATATTCAAAAAGATAAGCGGCGCGAATGTGAGGATAATTAAACTGGGTTGTCAGTAACCTAATTTAATTATCGTGAATTCATATCTTAAATATGGAGAGGATTCAGTGGGATTAATAATTGAAAACTCGAGACATAATTCTGGTTAGGGTCGGGAGTTCAGTCAGGGCCTTTAGTGGAATGAGTCCTCATTTGTGCGACAAAGGATTTAACTCGGGGGTTAAGTTAGGGATATCTGATCTTTCTCGTATGGTTAGCCCGAATCCTATACTTCCTCGTGATCCCTCAGGTAACCCTTTATACACACAGTGTAATTTATTAATTAGTTTTAGGAATTATTTAATTTAATTCGATTGTGGGTTTTACAGCCGGGGCGATCGAGGTATTAAATTAAATGGACATGGGCATTTTTTGGATTTCGGAACACTAGGGTGACACCCCTAGTGTGGCCGGCCCTAACTATGAGGAGATAGTGTTTTATATTTGTTAAGTGTATATTTTCCTTAGAGATATGGAAGGGTGATATACACTTGATATATATTTGGTATATGGTGTGTGTGTGTATATATATATATAGAGAGAGAGAGAGAGAGAATACTTAATTTTCACATTTTCTTTCTCTCTCTCTCTCTCTCCCTCTCTTGTGCCACCAGCCTAGCCTCTCTCTCTCTCTCCCCAAAAATTCTGCATTTTTGGGAGAATAAGTGTGTGTTCGAAACCAAGATCACAAACGTTCGGTGCCCACTCGCCATGTTCGTGTCGTGCGTTGGGTCATATGCGAGAAGATTAAAGCTGGTCTTCGAATCGATGTTCAACATTCTAAGAAGCTTTTCTAACTATTTTCTACGAGGAAACAATGTTTTAATATCAGTTTGATTTTAGTTTTTCATGAAAATGCGACACGACCTTTTTTACAGTCACATTGTCGAAACATTTTTCAAAATTTTCACTACGCGGCTCCAACATGGCGACCTTGCGAAAAAATACGATTTCCAGACATAGTTTTCCAGTTTACTATTTTTCCCACAATTCACAAGGACGAGCAGAGGAACAAATCCCTCCGTGCACTCTACGCTTTACATGACAATCACAAACTGTCCTGTTAGAGCTGTTAGCAGAAAAGTTCGAAAAACATTTTAATGATGCGACTGTAAAATATCGTTACACGTTTTCATGAAAAATTAAAATTATATTCTGATTTGAATTGATTATTTCCTCAAAGAAACTTTTCGAAAATGTTTCTTGAATGTCGAACAATGTTTCGAGATGACCTTTTGACCTTTTCACATATAACTCGACGCATGCAACGATCCTAACGAGTGAGTACCCAATCAAGTTTTCGTAGGATTTCACCTTAGGTTTCTCACACACTTTTTCTCTCAAAAAAATACAAAATATTTTAAAGAGAGAGGGTTGGCGGTACGGAGGGGGTGAGAGGGAGAGAAAACTTAGGAAAATTATATTCTAAGTCAATATTCTCTTTTTATCATTTATATCAATTTTCCTTATTTTTTGTTCACAAGATAATATCAAATCTTAACAAAAAATAAAGTTAATATCAAAACCCCCATAGGGCCGGCCATTAGGGAATTAATCCCTAATGTGCCACTTTTCAATTTCGTCCCCAATTATTTAATTTAATTCATCGATTGTCCCGGTAGCAAAATCGACAATCGAATTAAATTAAATAACTTCCGAAACCAATAAGAAATCTAGCCATGCGTATAATGGGTTACATGAGGGATCACGAGGAAGTATAAGACATGGGCTAACACTACGGGAAATCCGAATATCCCTAACTCAACCCCCGAGTTAAATAATTTCCAGCGCGAATCAGGACATATTCCACTAAATGCCCTGACTGAACTTCCGCTCCTAACTCGAATTATGTCTCGAGTTTTCAATTATCATTTGTACCGAGGTCTCCCTACGGTTAAGATGTGGATTTTCGATAATTAAATTAGGTTACTGACAATCTAGTTTAATTATCCCCTTATCCTCGCAACCGCGCCGCTTAACCTTTTGAATATGCTGGATCAAATGATCAATTCGTGAGATTCTGGCTTCATCAAACCTATAAGCAAAGCACACAAGGGAGAATTCCTCAACCTAAATCAGACATGGTTTTCCTTAGCTCATTAGTAATCATCGGACAAATAACGATAGTGCCTAACTCACCAATCATATTGATCTCATCGGTAAAATCTCAACCATTTGTGACTCAAAGTATTGCATATTATCTGAACATGATCAATCAATCACTTCGGAATTAAGAGTTCTTGCAATACATGATAATATAATATGTGGATCAATTTATATAGTCAGTATAGAATTGATCAACCTGTTGATCCCGCTCAATACACTCCAAGTGTACTAACACATCGAGCTCGAACATCGAATTCCCAAACATGAATAAAACCCATTTGACCTAGCCGAAACCAGCTACTATAATAATGTGCTACAATCGTACCAATGGATTGTTCGAGTCCATTGTGATTGTGAGCCTACCTGTATATTATGTCAGAACCTTTGACCCGATCTTCCGCGTTTCATGCATCGAATCAAATACTTGACAGAATATACGGACAATGCATTCATACATCATAAATATAACAGATAAATATGAAATCACAAATTCAAATAAATCTCAAATGTTTCTCATTAATATACAAGTGATCAAGAATAAAATACATAAAAATATGACATTTAGTATACAATCCTAACAGCATGAACGTTTTTAAACTACATGCTTGTGTAATCACGGTTTCCGTAGAATATCATTTACAGCATTATTTCGGCAGAACTTCGACCCGAATTTGTTTGTGACAAACATATTAGCTGGGTCATAGTGAAAGTGGGATGGATTCAAGGTTATATTCAAGTAGAGTAACGATTTAACTATAACTAAGCATGGTACAAGCCTGATCATGTTCAAGGCATGCTTATATCGATGACACAATCGGGCAACATATCTGTTAACCTAAAGGCTTTTTCAATCAAGTCTTACTTTAGTTTTTATTATAACAACACA
>JAULLG010196105.1:0-12542 GCA_035668355.1 Sarracenia leucophylla
TAAAGAGTTTATTGGGACCACTAACACTTGAGTCAACTCTAGCAAAATTGCATGTTGATATATGGGTTATCTATCTCTTTACGACAATTCCTCAAGTTCTATGTACCTAAACAAGTTGTCTTGTTATAACTTGTCTCTTCTCTCATGCTCAAAATGTGCAATTCTTGTTTTGACTATTATATATATATATATATATATATATATATATATATATATCTGTGTTTTTGTGTGTTTTTTTTGTCACTAAGTCAACACTTGGGCTGTTCTCATCAAAATATCACTTCCAATATGCTTCGCTCGCAAAGCGGCCGAAATGCGCTTGAGCGCCTTGAGAGTTATCACGGCATAACTCCTTCCCAACAATTACTCAACTAACCCTGCACTCTCCTTACCTCTATTTCTTCTTTTGGCACTCCTCTCTTCATTTTTCCAAGAGCGCTCCTCTCTCTCTCTCTTCCCTTGAGCCGTTCGCGTGTCTCACATGGATTCCTCTCTCTATCCAGGAGTTCACACACCGCCTTCATCCGTGGGCCTCTAGAGAAACCTACCATAGCCATTATGGTTGACCACCTTGAACGGTTAATTGTACATATAGACCATTGCTGCAGCTCTTGAACAACAGTATCGCGCTGTTGTGCTTGAGATTCATAGTCTATAGAACAGAATTGCCAGCCTTCGCGGTGAGTCGATAACTAGGCAAGACCACCTTAAGCATTAAATCTCTTCTATTGAAACCTCCCTCAATGATGTCCACTTGCTAGTGCTTGATATCAAAGAGGACCTCTAGAACGTTCCTTGTCCATAATCCATTTGGCTATCTCTCCCTTTGTCTTTTCGGGACAAAAAAGGGGGAGAAGTAGTCTTGTTCTACTTGTTATTAGTTCTTGTTTACTTCTTGCTATATATATTATCTAAATGTATCAAAATTTGGTAACATTTATCATTTTGATGTTATGACTTGATATTGAGAGGTTAACAGTTAAATTTGCTTCCTTTTCTATCTTGATATGTATATCAACGGTATCTAAACACATATGCTAGTTTGCTGCACATCATATGCTTGACTGGTTTTTTATCCATCTCTCTCTGATAGTGCATGATATTATTACTTGCAATTTTTTCCTACCATGATTCTCTCAATCTGCAATTATGTTTTATTATCATATCACATATATGCTTCACGTTGGTTTTGACTTTTCTGTGGAGTGAGCATGTACATGCTGTTTATACAAGCCTTACAGTTTAGATTAGGATCTCAAGTATAAGTGAGTTGAGGGTTCTCATGTATTCTCATAGATTCATTTTCTTGTATATGTTTGTTTTAATGGTTTTGTCCCAGAAATGCCAAAGGGGGAGATTGTTAGTATTTTGGCTATTCCAGGGTTAAGTACAAAACCATTGTCTCTGTACCTTTAATTTTGGGTTTGGGGTTTCGGGTGTCTGGGTCTAGGTCCTCCGTCCTGTTCAAATTCAGCAGACCCGCTCTAAATCTAGTACAAAGTATATGACACCCACTTACACAACCCCATACGCATATTTCATTCATCACATCATATGTTTCAGGGTAGTTTGTGATTATTACTGCCTTAGAGAATTCATGACTATTTCATGTATTCTAGGCATTGGCGCGCGAAAGGGGCATGAGCACCTTTAAGCGCCTTCGAACACTAGAGCAACATCGATCGGCTTCAAGCGGCCAATATCATTTGTACATTTCTCATTAAGCCGAGAGTTGAGACATTAAAGCGCCTCTATTTAATATCTTATTTCTTTTTGCCAAGAGTTGGATTTTTGGGGGTGCCCGTAATGTGTCCGTAGAGCACTCGAGCTCAGCGTTGAAACCCCGATCAGCTCTCATTGGCGTGGATAGAAAAAACCTGCAATCTTTAACCGCGCTCAAAGAGCGCTCAAGCATTATCACGCGCTCGTGGCGTGCTCAAAGAGCACTTTAACACTGGTGTATTTTCCTGTATATACATAGCTTAACGGAAGCTAGGGTTGAGGCTTTCATTTTGTTAGAAGCAGCTGCACATTGCTTCTGCTCTGGCTTCTCTATATACCTCCCATTCATCCTTATGCTTTCTTATCTCCATTGAGGTATAGTTTGAAGGTTATCAAGGTATTATCAGTCCACTATGGATTATTCTTGTTGATACCTTGCTCTATCCATCCATAAACCATCATTATACACACCTGTCCCACTACACACACATCTAGTCGAGGTGACTCAGAACCGTCGTAGATACAGAGATCAGAAGCGGTTCCCGTGGACACTACGGGATCAAGGAAGGTGCCCAGGGAGCAACGTAAACAACATCGGAGTTAGGCGTCCATGGGGTATATGGTTATAAGTCATTTTCTTATGTTTTGATAACCTTCTTAGTTCGTAGTAATATATAGTTGTGTGTTTGGTGTCGTGGTTTTCATCTCAGTGATTGTTTTCCCTAGGGTTTCCACGTTATATTGTGTATCCTTTTGATGGTTGTTGATGGTTTTGGGGTTGTGTTATTACTATTGTCGGTGTTATTCTTAACCAACAAATCCTTTTGTTAGTAAGGAAATTAAATTTTCTAATAAAGTTGAATTAATTTTTATTTTACCAACATCTAACCTTTCACCGCCTCTCTAGATTAGTTTAGTGGTTTATAGGGTAATTTCACATAGGATGCGTGAGGCGGTTATCGAAGAGATTAATTTTACTATAAGAGGGAGACTGTCTACTCCTCACAGGGTGCCAAAAACCCCTACTAATTTGAATTCCCAAATGAAATGGGGGCTGGATCGGAACATTTTTGGACATTTTCCTCATAATTACTAGAGAGCCTTTAGCCCTTGGTTGCGACTTTTGCGTTGTCTCTTTTTGTTTTCTTTTCTTGTTTGATATGTAAATTTTTTAGCTGCTTGTTTTTGTTTACTTTGATTGTGTTGATCTTGGATAGGATTAGCTGGTTGCCCACCTTAAAAAGGAAGAGAGCTTGCAGTAACTAGCTCCATGACCAAGAGTTTTGGCTCGCTGTTTTATGGTTGGTGTTGTTTTGTGCTTTGGCCTACCCATGCAGTCTATGCATATTTTCTGTTGGGTGTTTGGCAGCTGTGTTTGATAGCTTGGTCTGGGTCTATTAGGATCTGGTTTGTTAGGTCTTTGCTATTGTGTAACAGGCTTGCTCCCTTGGGCTGTGGTTGTGTGACTGTTACGTCTGGCTGCTGCTTTTTTTAGGCGGTGGTTTGTTTGTTCAGTGAATTTGGGCTTTGGTAGTTTGGCCTGTAGCTTTGCTCTTCGGGTTTGGTTTGTAAGGCCTAAGGTATGCCTCTTATATATTTGTACTTTTCTATTTTCTTTTATGTTACAGTGAATTATGCACACAAAAAATGATTACTATTTTGATAAACTTCGCAGGCATTGTTGCTATTAAGAAACATTCGTGAACACTCATGGCCATGCTTTATACATTTATCATAATTAGCATTAGAAACTTGCCAAAACATCCCGTTTAAAGATGCTTAAAAACAATGATGGAAACATTAATGCTCTAAAAATGCCACATTTTCTCGTCTTATTGCTTCTACATTATTTATGGTCCAAGATGCATAAACCACTGCCTCCCAACACATTAATCAAGACAGAAATTCCAAAAGAAAGTAGCACACAGGACAAACACATACTTGGGTAAGAGTATTGAAGTGGCCTAAAATAATTCTTAAAATCATGAATAGGCAGTCAATAACCCTCTACATGAAAAGATTCATGCATTAGATTGCATGATAAGTTTACTAAGCTAGTAAGGAAACTTTTATTTGTCCTACCTTCCTCAAAAATTCACTTTCAAAAACTTAAGAATCTTTTATTAGTTGTTTTGTGCCCATTTACTAACATAAAGCCTAACCATAGTTTAGGTGGCTTATTAAAGTTTCCCCACACAGAAATATTTTAAAAATTAGCAAGATATAATTAGATATTGACATTTTAAGGTATTGCTAAGACTTTAGAAATGCTTAATGGCCTTTTATCATTTTCTCCCCTCTCTTCTTTTTCTTTTCTTCCTTCTAGCACATCGGTATTCAACAAGGATATGAAATTGAAGTTTTTGAAATTTTGATATGCCACTCAATTATTATTTCCTTACTTCCACTTTTACCGTGTACTGTGTAGTAACTATTAGTATACACTAGAACTTATAAATAATAATAATATTTAGGAGGATATGATAGTGTGATAAATAGCAAGCAAGAAGGTAAAATGACACAAAATGGTATAGTAATATGATCATGTTGATTGTTGAAGCACATAAACGATGTCCCATTCTCTGGACCCTTGTCTGGCTCCGAAGTTATTCTAACATCTGGGATTTCCTGTACAATAGAAGGCTGGAAGTTCTCTTGATATGCTCTCCAACTAGCAGCAAGATCCAACAGCAAAACCCTAAAATTTGGTTATACTTGAACCAATTGACACATTATATAAAGTGGAAACAGGAAAAGGGGAAAGTAAAGATTTAAGACTAAAATTTGGTTTTGTGCTTTATAGTAAAATAGTGGAATTAGCACAGCACCACAACAATTAAGTATTTAAACGATTATTGTGCTTGTGATCTTGAACTCTCTTTAGATGTCTTGTTAGAAAATTACGATGTAGATCGTACAAATTAGTAATGAGTTAAAAGTTTTATCTCTTAACTAGGAAAAGTAGGTGTCAAAAAGATACATTTTATGTACCTGGTTATAAGATAAAGCAGCAATAACTACCCCTCTCATTAGGCCTACCCACCATATGATAAACTGACATTTCGAAAGAGTTAGTAAAGCTGGGAAGTCGAATCACGGTAATATGCGCTTCGATTCCCATAAATATCATGTGTTGCCTTAAAACAATTGTCTCTGTCTCTCGTTTTAAGGAAATTACAAATATTTGCAAGAGGGTCCACAAATGCTTCTGACCAACACCAGCGCAAAGAAAGTTGAGATGACAACGATTCAAGTTATGGCACTGAACCAAGAAGTATGAATCATTGTAGAATATTAAAACAATAATTTATCTAAGCTCATTATTATTCATTAGTACAACTAACCAAACCAAACCAAACCAAACCATATTAAACCTTTGTCCAAGAAGTCAATGCCATGTCGTCTATAACACTCAACTATTCCCAAACCCCAACTTCAGAAACACTTCTTACTCGTAATTTGTTTCTAGGACTTAACAGTCTTCCGACACTTTTATTCTTTATTTGATACAATTGTGTCTCCAAAGTCTAAAGTCAATGCATATATTTTCCAATGGAGGCTTCCATCTTTGAGTACCTATAACCCTAGTACCCTCATGCCAGAAATTACCTACATATTCAGTTAGATGAAGTCACTAAATTGATGAGATGTTGCTAATTATCCCAATCATTAAAGCCTTTGCAAATAATTTATGTTTGCTTTATCTAGTTCCATAATATCATTTTTTCCTATCCTTATTTCCAGAATCACTACTAGGAAAATTGTAATGCCCCTGACCTGAAGACATTAGAAAAGATACGACTAACGGCCTAAACATCCGATTAAAAACTCTTTTTATTATTTCTTGCTTGCAAAAGAATTAGTTTTTGAATGGCAAACAAAAGCATAATATTAATCATATGTCAAGGGATCCAAAGGTACAACATTAAACCCATTTTAGTGAAAAACGAGCACATAAAAGCAAACTCTTCCACTAGAGATTTTTATAAAATTTTGTATCGATATGTTTGTTTTAAGGACTAAAGCCATATCTTGTACCTGATAAACATCCACCTCAGATTAACACTACCTACCCCCAAAGAGCTATCATCCATACATGTACTGAAAGGAAGCTAATAAGCTAAGCAGGTAATGGCATAAACCACAAATCCAACCCATACCTATACATGCAAACACATAAGTGACTACCCAAATTCCTCACTAATCAAGCAGTAAATGATAAACG
Source organism: Sarracenia leucophylla (assembly GCA_035668355.1). NCBI lineage: Eukaryota > Viridiplantae > Streptophyta > Magnoliopsida > Ericales > Sarraceniaceae > Sarracenia > Sarracenia leucophylla. The sequence goes on from JAULLG010196105.1 coordinate 5,948, forward strand.
GCCTTAAGACCTTACAACCAGATCTATAATAATGCATTCATCCAGAATGACATAATAGGAAATGTAAAGCATGCTATAAACATGAAATCCCGATCCTATCAATGAGGGGATGAGCCACGAACATATCCAACAGTTATCACCATCTAGTCGTTAAAATTTATGCGTTGTTAGAAAACAACGTAAACCCACTGGCTTGTAGGAAATGATAACTAAGAAAGCATGATAATATGTGAGTATGATTATGAGCATTAAAATACACATTTTAAGTCCTTAAAATTTTAATCTGCATAACCAGGTTTGCAAAACATAATCTCACCAAGAGATGGGTTTTAAGCAAAACAATGATCGAAGGACCAAGTTTTCTTTCATAAAAAACAATCCTTACCATCCCATAATGAATATAATCTAAGTCTCATACCTCAATTTATAAACATTATGGAACTTGCATAAACCATAAGTTAAAATTAATTAACTTAAAACCATTTTACAGTTAATAACACTAGCAGTCAGAGCTATAGAGCATATATGGAAAACAATATAGTTTTCATGTCAAGTGAAATCATGTGCAAAGTTATAGTAAAGATGTATAACCCACACCTATCGTCTATCCCAGCTACCCCAAAGCACGTACTCCAACATCTCCATGCCCCCACTCCCAGCCACAAGTAGGGCAATAGATCTCCAGGTCGCCTCTTAAAGGTACCGCGATCAGATCTCAAGGCCACCAGTCACAGGCATCGAGGCCACTCACCCGTTGCCGATCCGAGATCAACATCAGCCATCCCCGATTGTGAAGGATCCCTCCAGGTCGCCAATGCTAGGTACCGAAATCAAAGATAGCCACTCAAGGCATCGGATCCTCCAGATCAAAACCCACAACATCAATACCCCTCTCATGAGTATTTCCCACAATAACAATACTATAACAGGTAATATAATGTGGTAACAATCAGCAGTAATACAACCAAACTGCAATTGGAAAGCATGGTACATCATAACAACCAAATGTGTATGGAAACCATAAGTGCTATACCAAGCATAAGTGTATAGCCAGAATCATAATGTTATCATAACTATCAATGACACAATGTATCCAACGATATTATAGAAACAGTATCAATGATATACTAGAAACTGATGTATATCTAAACCATCAATGATATACATGGAACATATGTATATCCAAAACATATATACAACTACATCAATCGTAAGAATAAAGGTCTTGTTCGTAACTATCCTGTATTCAATCAAGCTGTAATAAACATAACTCCTAATGTAAGCATGAATTAGGAGAATCTGATTCAAACCACAAGTTTGAAAACGTTGGTGAACAATATATCTTGATCAAGACATCGATTCAATCACGTACATGTATCCTAAGCTCAACAGTATCATTATCCTCTAAGCAAACAAGCACAACAACAGAACGATCATTTAAGCAGATACATGTATAAGACCGAGTGAAATCCTAATGAGATACATACTTCAACCAATTTTGAACCGTAAGTCTCTCTCCTCACCGATTTTAAACGGATTTTTGTAAGAAATACCTATCTATTTTCTGTCCATTTTCCTCACCAACAATGAAAAATAAATGATTTAAGTTTATTTGAATTCATTTTATCTACAAAATTCAATCTTAAGTGTCATTCATATATTCGATAATGAGATACAAACAAAGGATTCAACAGCTAATTACAAATAGAAATTAGCAACCCAATAATGGGAAGATGACTGATCTTAATGTCATGCATGTGTGCTTGGATGAGGTTCAAGATCGGGAACTTCTCGCTGAATATCCCTCATGTAATTACACACAACTTCTTTTTTCTTTTGCTCGCTGCAACATAAAACCGCTTTAGCCTTTTACATTGTAATGTATAGTGATGGAATGTCAAAACATTTAACACACATCTAGGGAATTGAACTGTTCTGCTCTATGTAAAAAACAGGTTCGAACTTTTTTTCCTTATCCCCACCCATATAGTACAAAATAAATTACATAATTATTCTTGTTGGAAAATAAGTGGGTTTTTAACTTATACGAGCATGGTTCTTAGGTTACTTTGGAGCTAAATAACTTTAGATTAGTTTAATCTTTTTTTATGATTCCAAATCCTAATATGCTCATCTCCATGAGTATTTTATCATGGTTTTTATGGCGTTCAAAACCGATAATGGGTGAATGAGAAATTGACTCAAAAAGTGAGCCTTGGAAGTTGAAATAATGAAAGTAACTTGATGGCAAATTACCTTGTTCCACATCAAATAAAGATAAAAAGTTATGGTGGCTTATACAGCCTATGTTGGAGACAAAGGGTTGGCTAATTGGGTCATCCACCCTTCTCTCTTTTGTTGGGGGAGGAGTTATGAGCTAAATGGGCTTCGGTTCATTGAACAACATGCGCACGCGCTTTCGTCCCCCGTTCGATCGGTCGAGTCGAGCCGGTCCGGGACCGGGCTCGGGTCTATGTCCGTGGGTAGTGGGTCGGGTCAGTTTAGGCCTTATCTTTTGTGGGAATTTAAATTGAGTTTTTGAATACGCGATGGTTCTGAATGGGTTTGTGTCCATTGTGCGGTCCAACCGCCAAGGGTCAAACCGGTAAGCAACGATTCAATACATCTGAACTGTCACTGGTAATGCCTATATATAGGCGACTTCCATACCCGTTTTAACAAACTTATTTTCAGAGTTCTCTTCCTCCTCCATTACCTAGATTACTGTCCTCCTTCTGTCCGGTCTTTGCTCTTCATTTTCAGTATTTTCGAGAGAAGTTCAAACATAGTTTGCGTTTGTCAAAGAATTAGATTGTTGTGTTGCTTCTAATTCTCATCGATTTTTGTATCCTGTGAGACGTTTACTGTCAAATCAAAGCACCGTAGCGAGGGCAATTTCGTCTTAAGGAAATCATGTCAAACACGAGCCTCGATCATCCATTTTCGGTAACAAGTTCTATTTTTTCCGGCTTTGTTTTCATTGAGTATAATTTTCTTCTTTTACTGCAATTATTTACTGTTACGAATATTCTGTTTTAATAGATAAATTTGGCATTATAATATTTTTAATTCCAATAATTCTCATCCATAGTAATCCAAGTTATAACAGTTTGGATACTCTATGTAAAGAATAGATCCTATTTTTTATCCTCCACCATATAAACACATTAAGGTACAAAATAAATTACACAATTATTCTCATCCATAATATTAGTTCAAATACTCTATTAATTCCACGGGTTTAGTCTTTCAATTAGACATGCCAATATAATTTCTTCCTAAATCATAATATTGGAGACGAAATTGTCGATAGCGTAACAACCACAAATAGGAATTCTTCATCCATACTTGTGCCATCAGATTCCCAACTCCAACATGAGGAGGGGGTAGTGATAACCACCAGCTTAAATTACTTAAGCAGGTGCACGCTAAGGTTACTAGAGGACTCAAACCTTGTGATTGCATATGTACATTGCATAAGTTCTGTATATCTCTTAAATGGTTGACATGTTTAGTTTGTGAATGGGGACAGTACTCATTTATATGCAAATCAATAGTTGATTAGTTACTGGATTGCCAAAAAAAAAAGGTACCGTTGTGTAAGGCAATCAATCACTCCCAAACTCTTCATAATTCAAGCTAACCTCTTATTGTCTTTTGACAGAACAAGACATAAGTATTAGTTACTTTCTTTGCAGTTTGAAAGATGATGACAAATCCCAAAACCCCCTCAGCTTGGTGTTCTCCCCCATCACGAGGATCCAAGAAGGCTCTATCTACTACTAGGAAGGGTGACCTGGAGTAACACTATAATATGTCATGATAGAACGAACAAAAGGAAAATGAAGACAACAAAACAAGACTGGATCAGCTGTGCATTCACTCAATTCATGAAAACACGCATCGCATTGGCGGAATGGTATCAGTTTGGTCATCAAATATCTGAGTTATTTAATGACATAGTTACTAAGGGAAAGAATAAAATATGAAAATTTTAGACCTAACATATATATATATATATATATATATATAGAGAGAGAGAGAGAGAGAGAGAGAGAGAGAGAGAGTGTGTGTGTGTGTGTGTGTGTGTGTGTGAGTTAGAGAAGTGAGGATGATATTGCTTTACATACACAAAAATCAGAGACTGACTAGGAAGGAAAATTAATGCAAAACATTCGGCCTATAGTATTTTGTCCTTTTTGGTGACAAGGCCAACGTAGGTATTTTTTTATGCGATTTCAAGAAACAGTTATATTGCTCCAAACATTAGATTACAATAGCTAGAGCCAAGAAAGAATTAATGAAAGAGAAAAAACATGGTTGTTATTCATTTTTTTCTTTCTAAATATCAGTATTTGAGTGTGGTGTACATCCAATTGTAAATATTGCATATGTGTGCATTGTAGAGGATAAATTATCATTAGGTCGTATAAATATCTGTGTAACAGAAACCTGTGCGTGTAAAGAAATCAGTTTCTCTCTCTCTCTCTCTCTCTCTCTCTCTCTCTCTCTCTCTCTCTCTCTCTCTCTTCATTTCTTCATTATTCTTTACTTTGCTTCTTCACGAATCCTTCAATGGATTCCTCACAGTCATCAATAGATTGGATCACTTTACTTTAAATGGTATCAGAGCATGTTTTGCTCTCACGAGCATGGATCGTTCGTTCATGTCTCAAATCGTGAAGTCAATTTTCGGATTTTCTTGTTTACGTCGAAAAGCAGATTCGAGTTCAAGAATCGAGTTCTTGTCTGTTGATTCGGCTTCTTTTCCTTTCTCTCATTTAAAAAACGTAATATCTGTGCTTCGATTCTTCAATGGCCTCTCAATCGGTCAATTCGGAGCAAAATCTTAGATCGAGCCCGATGATCTTTTCATCAAATGCATCAAATTTGGTCTCGGTTAAGCTCTACTCCAGCAACTACATACTCTGGAATTATCAACTTGACTAAGTTTTAGATGCTTACTCAGTAACCGGATACGTAGATGGATCAATCACATCTCTGCAGAAATTTGTTCGGAACGACAAAGGTGAAGTCACGAGTGAGACATGCTCTGCATATCATCAGTGAAGAGTTCAAGATTAGGCTTTAATGACCTTGATCAATTCAACTTTATCTCCCTCAGCTCTATCGCTTTTAGTTGGTCAAACATTGACACAAAGAGTATAGTCAGTTCTCGAGAGACATTTTACTTTAATCTCTCGAATAAATGCGTTAAATCTAAAATCAGATCTACATAATGTAAAGAAGGGAAATGATACGATTGAGGTATATCTCAAACGAATCAAATAAATTCTTGATAAGCTAGCTGATATTTTCATTCATATTGAAGATGAAGAGATCTTGCACATTGTGATTCGTGGTTTACTAAGTGAATACAATGGCTTCAAATCAGCTATTCAAACTAGAAGTGATAATCTTAGCTTCGAAGATCTCTTTGTTATATTACATGCTGAAGAACTAACCATTCTTGAGTCACAACAAGAACAGAAGGAAGCAATTCACTCGATGGCATTAACAGTTGCAACCGGAGGAAATGCAAGAAGCACTTTTAACAGAGATTTTCAAAGTGCAAGATCCAATCAAAGTTCTCGAGGTAGAGGAAGATCCAACAGGAACAGAGGACGAGGCTCACAAAATTGGTCAAATTCTTCTTTTAGATCCAATTTTGATCAAAGACGTGTTTGTCAGATATGCAATAAACCTAGACATGTAGCCTTGGATTGCTATCACATAGCAAATTTTGCTTACCAAGGCAAACAACCACCGCTTAAATTTTGCTTACGGGGAAGCTTCTTTACAAGGGCCAGAGTAAAGCTGGTCTATATCCTATTGAAGAAAAGCCTTTTCTTGGAGTCAAATTTTCCACAAATCTTGGCATCAAAGTACCTACAACTCCGTGGCATTCACGATTGGGTCATTCCCATTCCAAAATCCTTTCTCATGTCTTGAATGAATGTTTACATGTACCAAATAAGATTGAGTCTAGTATGAAGCTGTGTAAAGATTGTTTAGTGGGAAAAAAAAGTCCAAACTTCCATTTCCTCCCATAGAAAACAATGCTATGGACACAAAAAACAAATTCAGAATAAAAACCTCAATTTAAAACAAAAGGTTCAGATTTACTTGAAGAGTATCTTACATTATATTGATTATGAATCTACACCCTACATATTATTTCTGGCGTAAATTTTTAGATTTGTTTTCTAAGTACATAAACTTTCTTTTTTAAGACATGTTTTTTTAAAGAGATTTTTTCTTGCTTATTTTGGCCTCGCAATTGATTTTAAGTCAAGTTTTTTTGTCATTTTATTTAAAGTCTAAGAAGTTTTTAAAAATCCTCATTTTTTAAACTCAAATATTTTAAGACTTATTTCATTTTACTTGAGTTTTAAAATATTTTTTTAGAATATCGTAACTTTTATAACACATTTTTTTTATAAAAAAGTATATATTTTTAGAATCTATTTGCAAAAATCTATCAATTAATATCCATATTGAATATAAAAACATCTAAAATATATTTTTACAGAATATAACAATTTTAAATAAAAAATTTTACCTTTTGATTTAAAGTTATCCCAAAAAAACTTTT
>JAULLG010197202.1:0-12536 GCA_035668355.1 Sarracenia leucophylla
AATATTATTTTGTCACTAAATTGTTTCTATTAACAACGAAACTGCGATTCTGTTGCCTTTTACTTACCTTTAACGACGAAATATATTTTTATCACTAGATTTCATCGTGGTAGATACATTTTCCTGTAGTGGCCAAAGAGACCAAAGAAGAAACGACTCTCAGAAAGAAGAAAGAAGAAGAAGCAATGCTTCAAGCCATGCAGGATGTTGCTGCACGAGCTGAAGCTAAAGAAGAAATATCCAAAGCTACCAAAGATCGAAGTGAATCAAGCGAGGAGCAAACCAAAACGAAGAAAGCTTGGAAGAAACATGTGGAGAACTTGGATTGATTCTCTTTATTCCTTTCACTTTGATACTATTTTTTTTTTTTGATAATGATCTGATACACTCTCCTTTGTGTTAATGTTGAATGTTGTACGGATGAATGTTTACATTTTAATGTATGGATGATATGGTTCCATGATATATTCCGTGCTTTTGATACATGCTTTTTACATTCTTCCCTTCTCCTTTTTACTATGACAAAGGAGGAGAAGAAAGAAATATCTCAATACATCTTAAGATATTTCTTGTTGATATGCTTGATTATTGATATGTATTATGATGATTAAGCAATTGAGAATATGTTTGAATGTTGAATTTTTTTATAAAAATCTTAATCCTCCAAATCTTTTAATGTATATCAAACGGGTAGAATTTTTTTTTTCTAGAAATTCAATACATATCTCAATACCTATCACAATTAATTGTTTCTATGCACACATTCATGGAGAGTTTTCACTCTTCCATATTTTTTATTCCTTGACAAATCAATAAATTATCATTGTCAAAAAATGGGGATATTGTTAGCCCAAGGGTTTTTTAATCATACTCCAATTTCGATTTTGGCAATAACAACGTATTGATTTAATGATTACTAATGTTTTAGTTGTGCATAAGAAAGAAATTTTCAGGATTAAAAGATATTAAAGTTAATATATTTGAAGTTTCTGAAAAGTCCCAAGTTTCAACTCAAAAAAGCAGACACAGTGAAAGTGAGTCGATACCAATGGTATATGAGTTGACTCAAAGACTTTCCTCCTTATTTTAGAAGCATTTGTGTCGACCCCAATGAAAATTGAGTCGACCCAAAGCTCTTGTATCTAGATTTCAAGACAAATGTGTCAACACCTATGATGACTGAGTCGACACAAAAAAACTTCACCTCAGAGACAGAACCTCAAGACGAGTCGACACAAAAGACAAATGAGTCCACACAAAGGTTCCGGAAAAATTCACTTAGACAGGTTTGAGTTGACACCAAAGAGATGTGAGTAGACACAAATCAACTCCTTACTATGGGAAGTTCAGATGAGTCTACCCAAACAAAGAGTTGTGTTGTCCCAAAATCATGACTGAATTCAAACTCTCTATAGTTTACAGATGAGTCGACATAAAAACAATTCCCTCTTATTTCCAATTTTGGATGAGTCGACACCTATGCCATACGAGTCGACACCGAAGCATTCCTCTTTAGGAAGGATCTCGTTGAGTCGACCCCCCAGAAACTTGTGTCGACCCAACATTTCAAGAAACTCGGATCTAATCTGAATGAGTCGACCCATTGGATATATGAGTTGACATAATCAATATTCATATCTCATTGTGTCGACACAATGGTCACTTGAGTCAACACGTTCGCATAGACTTTCAAATCCAAAAGTTCTCAACGGTTGGATTTTGTGCATTAAATGCTCCCACCAACGCCCAATGGCTTTAAATTCAAAAGAGACTATAAAAGACATAACTTCTCAGCATTTAAGAAGACACAAGGGCTGAATCTAGTGTTTTATTACTGAAATCAATCTCACAAACCCTCAAACTCACATTTATTGCTCTTCTCTCTCAGCTCTCTTTACTCATTCATTTATTATCACATTTTTTTGTAAAAGAGAGTGAGTGAACTATATTTATTACTCCTCACATTCATTATAAACAATGGTGAGTCACCCTTTATCCTTTGAGTGAGTAAATTTCAATGAAGAGTTCAATAGATTAGAAGAAAAAACAAGGGATTATTTTTCAGAGAATCCTCTTGAAGCTGTTAGGTTGAAAGTGTGCTCGGAAACATTTTATAAAGGCTTGAAGGCACCTATAAAGCATTCTACATAGTGGAAATTTTCATGGGTCAACTTGAGGAGCGGACGTAGGTTTGGAAGAAGCCGAACCACTATAAATCTTGGTGTTTGGTTCAAGTATCTCCATCCCTTAAACTCTTTACTATAACTGCTTCTCTTATTCTTATTTAATTTATTTAAAACTAAAAAGAGTTTTCAAAGAGATTTATAATTCCGTATTATTTTTCAAAGACCCAATTCACTCCCTCACTTGGGTTGCCTAGAACCAACTGTTATGAAGATTTACATGTTAATTTGTAAATCCAAGAAACTAAGGTTTGGGTGGATTGAAATCATGAAATTTTGGGGTTTTCGATAATTGGACCAATAACCATGAGATTGAGGTACTTTACCTGAAATTGGGGATTGTGGAAACCTATTTATGTAAATATGGGAATTTTGGTTAATATATCAAAACCGTGTGAATTTGGGTTTTGGGGGCTATTTATTTAATGGAACCCTACTTGGATATTTGTATAACATAAGTGGTGTGTGAGTGTTGTTGGGGAGAGGAACTATTATTGGTTTGGACTCAATGTGCGTGTTAGTGATAGGGCATGAGTTGTCCATTGGTGTGAGCCCGAGAATTCTAGTTAATGATAGGGCGCGAGTTGTTTGTTGGTGTGAGTTCGAGAATTCTAGCTAATGATAGAGCACGAGTTGTCCATCGATTTGAGCCCATGAATTATAGTATAATGATAGGGCATGATTTCTCCATCGGTGTTATCCATGTATTCTAGTTTAATGACAAGGTATGACTTGTCCACCCAGTGCAAGCCCGTAAAGTCCCGTTTAATGATAGGGCATGTGTTGTCTACCAACGCAAGCCTAGAAAGTGGTGGTGGTGGTGTGTGTGTGAGTTGATATGTGAGTGTGCTGAGTTATGGTAACTTAATATGATGAATGAAAAGAGGATAGGGACAAGGGAATAAGGTTTAGGTTTGAGTAAATGATTAAATGTCGGTTTGAAAGGAAAAATATCTTATGCATTGGTATTTTCTTAGAAACAAAAATGAAAATGTTTACTATTAGATAACGTATGTGCATTTGCATAACCATCCTCGCATTTTATGTTTTGCTCATGCTTAGTCTTTTGTCCTACGATTTTTAGCTCACGTTGTCATAACAACATTTTAGGTGATAACGGAAAGAAAGCGATAGATTAGCACATTGGTCTTGGTAGCCTAGCTCTTTTGTGTATTTTTGTAGGATTGTTAAAAAGGAACCCTTTAAGATTTGGGAATATAATCCTATTATTTTGTTATACTTTGATCATGCATATATTGGAGATTATTTTGTAAGGCCTTAAAGACTAAGAACATTTGATGTATGCACATGAGGCCGTGGTTATAATCAAAGGGTTGTCTGTGCTTGTTTCACATAATTTTCTTATTTTTATGAACTGTTGTTCAAGGTCAGACTATTGGGATTTTGTTTGATGACTCTTTTAAAATCTAATCAACCTATTTTTGTAAATCTCTTTTTATCCAAATAAGAGTTAATTTGGTTTATTTCAAGTAAATGAAAATTTTAATTTTAAAACCAAATTACTAAATGGTTAATCGTCTATAAGCGATTTAGAATTTGTTTTGGGTTCAAGGGTTGTTTATGAAATATTTCAATTGGATAATAGTATATTATTATTCCTATAATTTTGGGGTGTTACACTACAAATACACAACATCGATGGCAATGTGGCACTAACCACATTCATGGTTGGCCTACAGCCAACCAAGTTCCCATTCCTATTGTCTAAAGCTCCATTAGGAAGCATGGCCGAATTAATGGCCAAAGCCAAGTGCCACATGAACGCAGAAGACTTCATGGTTGCACACAAGGACTGAGTTCCAAAGCTAAGTGGGGATATGAAGTCCGAACATAATCGTGATGGAGGAAAAGATAAATAGAGATGACCACGGGAGCCCAATCGGGGGAGCTGATCAGAGACCAAGAAGCCAAGTCGACTTCCTAGTAGATTCGAGAACTACACACTACTCAATACCACTCTCAATCAAGCCCTATTACAAATTAGAGATGACCCTGAGCTTTAATGGCCAAAGAGACTGAAAACGACTCCAAATTGAAGGAACCTAAGATAAGTACTACACGTTCCACAAGGATCATGGACACAATAAAAAGGATTGTTTTGACTTAAAGGAGGAGATTGAGGCCCTAATCCGGAGGAGGTGATTGAGGAGATTCATTTCTTAACAAAGACCGGGGGATAAGCCAAGGGCCAATATGGAGGCCCTACTCTAGAATCAAGATGTAATGGGAGAAATCTGAGTTATTTTAGGCAAATTCACCGGTGGGGAGAGAGTAGTTCCTTGTGAAAAGCCAACTCCAGAAAACTACGAGTTGATTGCTCACTAGAAGTATACATCGCTAAGTGCTCAGTCAGAAGTAGACCGAACAATAAAGAAGTCATAACATTCTCAAATTGCAATGTCAAGGGAATTCAACACCCTTATGATGATCTGTTAGTCTTCACTATGGTCTTGGATAACTATCGTATAAGGAGGATTTTGGCAGACAACAAAAATTCTGCAGACATACTTTTCTTCCAAGCTTTCAACCAACCTCAAATTGGAAGAGAGAAACTTCTTCTTGTGTGATCTTCGTTGGACGGTTTCACTAGCAAGAAGATTCAATTTCTTGACGCAATTGAGTTTCCCTTGACCACGGGAGCACTTGCATTAGTCCACACGACATGTCAAATTTTTCGTCGTGGGCATCCCCTTAGCCTACAATGACATACTAGGGAGACCAACCCTAAATCTTTTCCAAGTTGTCATGTCAATTTACAGCCTATAGTGTAATGGGAAATTCCTACGAGATTATGTTGCAAGATTCAACACTGAAGCGGTATAAGTAGACAACGTAGATGAAAATATGGCACTGATCGCATTCATGGGTGGCCTACAGCCAACCAAGTTCTTATTCTCATTGTCTAAAGCCCTGGCAGAAAGCATGGCCGATCTAATGGCCACGGACCAGTGCCACAAAAACATAGAAGATGTCGTGGCTGCATGCAAGGACCGAGCCCCAAATTCTCGTATGAATTCAACGTCCGAACATAATCGTGACAGAGGAGAAGATAGATAAAGACGACCATGGGATCCTGATCGGGGAAAGCGAACAGAGGCCAACAAGCCAAGACTACCATCCAGCATATTCGAGGTACACACCACTCAATACCAGTCTCGATCAAATCCTATTACAAATCAGATATGACCCTTAGTTTAAATGGCCAAAGAGACTTACAATGAACACCAGACCAAAGAAACTAATATAAGTATTGTAGGTTCTACAAGGTTCAGGGAAACAATACAAAGGATTATTTTTACTTGAAGGAGGAGATTAAGGTCCTAATCCAAAAGGGGCAACTGATGAGATTCATGGCCAAACGAAGACCAAGGGAGGAGCTAAGGGCCAATACGGAGGCGCCACCCTAGAATCGAGATGTAGCAGGCAGAATCGAGTTATTTTAAGTGGATTTACTAGTGGGGGTGAGAATAGTTCCTCGCGAAAAGCCACCTCTAAAAAACTACGAGTGAACCGCTCACTAGAAGTATTCATCACCGAGCGCTCGGTCAGAAGTAGACTAAACAATAAAGAATATGTCATAACATTCTCAGAGTGCAATGCCAAGAGAATTCAACACTCATATGATGATCCATTTGTCTTCACCACGGTCTTGCCTAGCTATCGCATAAGGAGGATTTTGGTAGACAATTGAAACTCAGTGGACATCCGTTTTCTCCAAGCTTTCAACTAATTTCAAATTGGAAGAGAGAAACTTACTCTCGTGCGTTGTTAACTGGTCAGTTTCACCAGTGAGAAGATCTGATCCCTCGACCCAATTGAGTTGTCCTTAACCATGGGAGCAAACCCGCGTCAGTCCACTCGGCATGCAAACTTTTTGGTGGTGAACAGCCCCTCGGTCTATAATTTCATAATAGGGAGACTAGCCTTAAATTTTTTTTGAGTGGTCATGTCAACTTACAACCTCTAGTTGAAATTCTTGACCACACATGAAGTCAACTACATTATAGGTGATTATATCACATCTAGAGAAACTTACAACACTTAGCTTTAGGACCCGATTGAGATAGAAACACTAACTATGGAAACGATTGAAGCTTGGGACGACTCAGTAAAAGATAAGCCCAATCTTGTTGACAAACTGGTCGGCCTTTCCCTCTGCAAAAATTGACCAGAAAGGAAAATCTTTATCTATTCCCTGCTCGACCAAGAGGAACAAGGATCATGGGTTTTCTTTTGGGTCACTAGAACATGTTCACATGGACACACAAGGATATGCTTGGGATTAGCCCAGATATCATAACCCACCAACTTAATGTCAATCGGGGATCTTACTTGATCTGACAAAAACCCAGGGAATTCACCAAGGAACGAAATGAAGTAATAGCACTGGAGGTTACAAAGTTGATAGAATTAGGGTTCGTGAAAGAAGTGGACTACCCAGAGTTGTTAGTGAATGTTGTCCTCATCAAAAAACCTAATTTAAAACGATACATGTGCGTCAACTTCATCAACTTGAATAAAATGGGTCTGAAGGATAGTTACCCTTTACTGCGTATTGATCAATTTGTCAACTATGTGATAGGTCATGAGCGCATTAGCTTCATGGACGCCTTCTCAGGATACATCCAGATAATGATGCATCCAGCTGACTAGGAGAAGACGTCATTTATCACTAATCAAGGAATTTTATGTTACAAAGTCATACCATTCCGACTCAAAAATGATGAAGCCACCTACTAGCTATTGGTTAACCAGATGTTAAAAAACTAGAATGGGTGGAACAAACAAGTCTATGTCGACGACATGCTAACCAAAAGTTATCTCTTAGAAGATCACTTGGCTGATTTAGAAGAAACTTTTGCGGTACTTGAATGGTTTAACAAGAAATTAAACCTTGCCAAGTGTGCATTCAGAGTGACAGGGGGCAAGTTCCTAGACTTCATGGTCAGCCAAAGGGGCATAAAGGTTAATCCCAAAAAGATTAAGGTAATCCAAGAAAAGCATCATCCCATAAATATCAAAGAAGTTCAAAGGCTAAACGAAGGAGTACATGCACTTAGCCACTTCGTTTCCTGAGCAACAGATAAGTGCATGCTTTCTTTAAAACTCTTAAAAATTCATTCGAATGGATTGGTGGGTGTGCAAAAGCCTTTGAAGACCTGAAGCAATGCCTTACCATCCCACCATTGCTATCACGAATAGTTCCAAGTGAAGGGCTATGGCTTTGCTTGGTGGCATTAGTGGCAATAATAAGTGTGACCTTGGTCCGAGAGGATGAATCCCAATCACAGTGCCATGTCACTACATTATCTAAGCCTTTCATGGAGGCAAAAGTCACTACTCGGCCCTAGAAAAGGTAGCCTTCACCCTAGTTATGTCACTTAGGCAACTGCACTCTTATTTTCAGGCCTACAGCATCACCTTCCTCATAGATCAACTGCTCAGACAAGTAATGCAAAACCCATAACTCTTGGGGAGTGTAGTGAAATGGTCCTTAGATCTCGATGAGATTAATCTTAAATATGAACCTCGATCGATCATTGAAAAGCATGTATTGGCAGACTTCCTAGATAATTTCACCAAAGAAATGGGAGGCAAGGAGAATGAGCTCACCTCGGAGGTGCCCGGTCAATGCCAACGACCTCTAGCCATCGAACCAAACAAAATGTGGAAAGTCAATGTCAATGTATCTATAAATTCCAAGGTGAGCAGTGTTGAGATCATGCATGAATCGCCATTCAGAGACATCATGGAATATGCTATCCGATTCTACTTCTCGGTGACCAACAATGAGGTTGAGTACGAAGCCGTAATTACAAGGCTTATATTGGTCAACTTAATTTAAGCCGAGCAGGTCATATTGATTAAAGACTCATAGCTGGTGGTCAGAAAATTGAAAGTAGAATGCAAAATAGAAGAGGAAATAATTGCACCCTACCTTGGGGTAACTTAAAAGCTATCTCTGAACTTTACACACACTTTACCATTGAACATGTTCCGTGAGAATTAAACTAGAGAGCGGACATGCTGGTCAAGTTGACCTTAACTCCTGATGAAGAGCTAGACCCCAACATCTTTCTAGAATACCTAGTGCAGTCCAGTTAGAGTTGGAGAGAGCCTGGGGCTATAGTGGTTGACAATGTTATCATGGTGGCCGAGTGGGAAAAAAACCAATTGAAGACTACCTTCGCGAAGGAGTGGCACCTTTAGATCCACGCGAGGTGCAAAAACATGAATGTAAATTCAATCGATATGCAATAATTGAAGGCCAACTATACAAATAGAGCTTTTCTTTGTTGTACTTCAAATGTTTAGCTAAGATGGAAGCCAACTACGTCCTGGGGGAACCCACAAAGAAATTTGTGACAATAACTCAGGGAGCAAGACGTTGGCCCACAAGGTGCTAGTAGCAGGATATTATTGGCCTACTATAGTACGAGATGCTTAGGATCTAGTGCAAAGCATCGACAAATGTCAAAGATTTGCAAACATACTATTAGCCTAAAAGTCTTTCAATCAAGCCTTGTTTTGGTTTTGATTATAGCAACACATTGACTTGTTGTTTCTAATGTTTGCTTGTATGTGAGAAAGTATTTTCAGGTATTAACGAAGCAAATTCATAGCAAAAATTCAAGCATCAAAGTCTCACGCTCAAAGTTATCAAGAATTCTGGAGAAGACTTTGAAGATCTATGAAGATTGGAGTTGAAGTATTTTGGAGTATTTTAGTCAAGGGGAGATCAAAGTTTAAGTCCAAGAAAGCCAAAAGATGAAGTGTAAATTCCATGGAGTTTGAAGACGATCTTGAGAAGAAATGGAAGCTGACATACCCTCAGTATTTGGATCATAACTTCTTCGAAAAAAGAAATCTTGAAGTGAGATTAGATCCATTGGAAAGAAGACTTTTGGGGCTTCATTTTGCATATAAGATTTTCCCCATTTTGATTTATGATGAAGAAGTTATGAAGGTTTTAATTTCGAAAAGTGGTTCAACAAATTTCAAGAAGAAGAGCAAACATAAGAGAAAAAGGATTCGAACCCATACCCTTAGGATTCGAAACTCTCTTGTCCTTTTAGATCCGAACCCAACTATCTTAGTTTGGGGATCTTTTCCCAGTTTTTGGCATTTGGTTTCGGAACCTTCAGCTTCAGTTTCGAACCCTTGCCCATTTTCAAGCCAAGGCTTTTTTCAGCACTAACATACCTTCGGTATTTGGGTCATAACTTTTTCCATAGAAGAAATTTTAATGTGACACTTGAACCATTGGAAATAAAACTTCAAGGGCTACAATCTAGATATAAAATTTTCCCAATGTAGAGTTCAGTGAAGAAGGTTGGTGAGATAAGATCAAAGAATTCAATACTCGTATTTACTCTCACTTATTGTTTCACTTCTGCTCAGAAATTAAGTTTTACATTTATTGAGGTTTTGTCTTTCCCTTTGCCAGACCTTATAATTTTCTCTTTTCCCATTTGTTTTACATTTATTGTAAATCCTTTGAAGAGAAAGAGAGATCATTTGTAGTGAGAATCTCATTGTAAATCATCTCATACTAAAGAGAACACTACTGTATCACAAAATAGAGCCTGTGAAGGAAACTATTGAAGATACACTTAGGCTTAGAGTTTGAGCCCGGGATCAACTCATTCAAGGCCCGAAAGAGATCCCACAAAGCTTCTAGGTCAGGAGGTGTACCTAAAAATCCTCTAGGTGGAAGGATATCCTGTAAATCCTTTATATCCGGTTTGGAGTGCACCTGTTAGCACTTTCACTAGTGATATTCTTAAGTGCTGCTTGAGAGAGTGGACGTAGGCCGAGATTTGGCTGAACCACTACACATTTGGTTTTGGGGTTTGCATTTTCTCTCCTCCCTTATCTTTAATTCATGCACTTTAATTTATTTATTCTGCTGCTTGATTGATTTATTCTAAGTGCTAGGATTAGTTTTCAAAAGAGGGTAAAAAGTATTTAAGTTTGACATCAACCTATTCACCCCTCTACCCGTTGCCTACCTAGACCTATAATTGGTATCAGTGCCTCGGATCTTCTACTAATTTATATCTTTCTCAGTTTTAAGAGTTAAGATCGATGGCAACCTCTGTTTTTAATTTCAGGCAATCTGAAGGGTATTCAATTGACAAACCTCCTATTTTTTATGGCTCAAACTATTCTTGTTGGAAAAAGAAAATGACAATTTTTATTCAGTCTCATGATTCTACAGCACGAAAAATTATTGTAAATGGTCCTATTATTCCTAGCATTGTTAGAAATGGTAGAATCATCCCAAAACTTGAAAATGAGTATAATGACGAGCATTGGAGAAGCTTACAATTTAATGCCAAAGCCATAGATTTCTTGCACTGTGCACTTTCACTTGATATATATAACAAAGTTTCTAAGTGTGATAGTGCAAAGAAAATTTGGGACAATCTTAAAGAGATCTCCGAAAGAAAAGAAGATGGAATTTCAAGTGGAGATGAAGATGAATCCACAAAAAAAATGATGCCTCAAGTCTTGCACTCATGACATTTGATAATGAGGTAATTTATCCTTCCAGTAGTGATAATGTTACTGATTTCAATGACAGTGATGATGAGACTTGTGAGCTTCAAGGGGCTCTAGAAGATTGTCTTAAAGTGATTAAAGAGCAAAGTTTGAAAAATATGTCTTATGAAGAAGAAATCACCTTTTTGAAATCAAAAATTGAGTTTTTGGAAAAAAAATTTTGAAACAATGCTCCTTTTATTTCAGATGAGCTTCAAGAAGAAAATGCTCTATTAAAATCAAAATTTGATTATTTAATCAAAATAATTACTAAATTCACTCAAGGAGAAAAGAATTTAGAAATGATTCTTGGAACAAAATGCACTTTCAACAAAGAGGGATTAGCCTTTAATTCTAATGAACAAAAATGGGTTCATAAGAACCCTTTTACTAAAGTTCCTCAGCAAAAACATTTAAACTGCAATTTTTATGGTAAAAATGGGCATACTATTAAATTTTGCTATTTAAGACTTAAGGGCAACAAACTTACACGTAAAGTTTGGATTAAGAAGGGTGATCCCACACCCAAAGTTGCCAAGACCACTTTTCAAAGACCTAAGAATATTAGGCAATTTCCAAAGAAAGCTATAGTAAGGCCATCACCTAAGTTATGTATACATGATGACACTTCAAAGTATAATAGGAGACCAACAAATGGATGGCAATCCAAGAGGAAACCCACTTACAGACCATCTCCTCATTTGCATAGATATCATGGTTCTTATACAAATAAATCTAATGTTGATGTCAAAAGATACCATGCTTCTTATATGCATAGACTTAAAGATCCTTATATGCATAAAATGTGTTTTTGTGCCAACACTCAAGGACCCTATAAGAAATGGGTACTAAGATCTTATGCACACAACTATTTTGTAGGTGCAAGCCAAGAGGAGAAAGGGCTAAGTGATATGAAGGGCAAGGCTAAGATGTACCCCTACTTAAAGCCTCAGAATTGAGAATCAAGTCATCTTGTGAGAGCAACCTAAGGCAAAAGGCTAAGGAAAATTTCTAGGCAAAATGGTTGATTTTTTGGATACAAGTTTGGTAACATTTAATCCCTTTAGAATGTAACCTTTTTGCTACTTTTGTGGTTTAATTTCATGCTAATACGTCATTTTTATCATGTCATTAATCGGTACAACATTGCATAAAAATAAATAAACTTTTTGAGAAAATCTAAGAGAAAGCTCTTTGTTAAACACAGTTGCCTCACTAATCATCACAGCCGCCAGTATGAGCTTCACAGTCGACTGTGTGTGAAAATCTGATTTCTCTGTTTTGCAAGCTTATTCTTTCTTCTCCTGTTTGATATCATGATCTTTTTCCTCATATTTATTGGTATCAAGCCTATATGTTTTGCATCTCTCACATAATATTCTTTGCAATATTTCATGTATGTGAGTATTTATGGTATGTGCCTTATGATAATGCTTATTGATTAGCCTAAGGTTTTCAAATGCATAAGATTTTCAAAAACTCATGTTGCTTCAATTTTTTTGGAACTTTGTTGTTTTTACAACTTACTATGAAATTTTTCATGTGTAAAATTTTTGCAAATTTCTATTAAAACTCAATGCTTGCTTGGTTTTACATTGTTATTATAAATCTCAATCTTTTGCAACAATGCTAATAGCTTTATAAATCTCATGGCTGCTTATATATGGTGCATCTCATTAGTATTACAATACTTGTATGCTTGCTATTGAATCTCATGAAATGCTTGTTGGTTTTACAAAACTCATGCACATGGTTGATATATTGCTATCTGTTGGTCCGTATATGCAA
>JAULLG010198301.1:0-12530 GCA_035668355.1 Sarracenia leucophylla
ACGTAGCACCATGTATCATTCTTCACGTAGATGAGAGTATTACATTTCCTATATTTCATGCGACATATTTTATGCATAATGATCATTTCAGCACGTCAGGAATGAGATTAGTTTCCTCCTCACAATGGGTATCAGTAGCATGACGTCTAGTAAATTATTACCTTGAGCTGTAAGTTGTACAAAATGATGAAAGACTGGTTTTGAACCAACGCTTTTCTACCAAAAGTTTTCTGGAAAAAATAAGACTTTTATAGGGAAACTCGGTTATGTAGACATGGTTTGAATAACAAAAAAAAAAAGATTATGTTCTTATCTCTAAAACCCTTTCTATACATATTGCTTCATAACCAACCTTTTATATCATTTTGCGGTTTATTTTGTCAATTATCCTACATCCGTGGCTCAGCCACCCTAACATTTTTCAGGTATAGCAAATGGGAGCATTTTAGAAAGTTGGAGCAAGGATGAGGGAAGCTAGAGCTAGCACACATTTTCCATTACATGCATTTTATTATTCATTGTTTGGATGAATCTATATTCAGTTTTAGTTTATCTTCAGTTGTTGGATTACTATATGGCCATAAGGTCTTTTATCATTTCTTGTATACATGTGAGATGTCGATAGGTAATTTTGCTTTCTTTTTCAGTTTAGATAGCTTTTGTTTTGTTTTCCTTGATGGGGTTGCAAGAGCCTACGCGCCACCTCTGATTTATTGAGATTTGGTTTAGTTAGCTTTCTTTTGTTTTCATTTGCTTTCGGGTTGTAAGAGCCTACGGGCCACCCTTGATTTATTGATATTTTGAGTTAGTTGTTGATTAGTACTAGAGTTGTGCCGCATAACGGCTTGATATATCATAAAATAGCTTAAGAGTGTGGTTCTTGATGCCCTTGAAGGGCTTATATTGATTGTTGATGTCCAGGTATTGTTTACAGGTGAAGATTTGGCCATTGGCCACTTTCGGGAAGGTCCAAAAATGGGGGAAACTCTGCCGAAATTTCTAAAATTTTAAGAGTTAGAATATTTTTCAAAATTTTTCTAAAACATCTTCCAAAGGGAAAATATTCTTATTTTCTTAAATTATTGTTTTAAAGAGATAAATATTCGGCATGAGATCCAGTACCCGGTATTTGGATATTTCCGTATTAGATTATTTACTGGTATAGGATGGGTATGTTACAGAACGAGTCTCGTACTGGTATGTGGTCATTGGAGGATTGTACTAGGAATCGAGAGAGATGATCGGCTATAGAATTTATGGTGCCCTTTTTTATCGCGAATCTCTAAATCAAATTCCTAAAGGAGAAGAATCCAGTGAATCAGAAAGGGTTTTGTGTCTTTCTTGGCCAGCAGATGCCTAAGGGCAACATGGTCGGTGTAGACAATCACCGTTGATCCTACTAGGTACGATATGAATTTTTATAGCTCAAATACTACTGCCTGTAGCTCTTTTTCAGTGGTTGTCTAGTTCAACTGTGCATCATTTAGGGTTTTACTAGCATAGTAGATAGCATGGGGGACTTTATTCTCTCTTTGTCCAAGTATAGCTCCCATAGCGTAATGAGAGGCATCACATATGATCTCGAAAGGTATGGCCCAATTCGGGACATCATGATAGGTGTAATGGATAGTGCATCTCTTAGTTGTTCGGAGGCACGCATACAATTTTCATCAAACTCAAATATTGCCTCCTTAGCGAGAAGATCGCATAGGTGCTTCGATATTTTTGAGTAGTCTTTGATGAATCTGCGATAAAATCTAGCGTGACCTAGGAATGAGCAGATCTGTCGTATAGTGGTTAGCGGTGGCAATTTGGAGATGAGGTTGACTTTGGCTTTATCCACTTCTATTTCGCGTTTGGAGACTACGTGTCCTAACATGATTCCTTATTGGACTATGAAGTGACTGTTCTCCCAGCTAAGTACAAGGTTTGTCTCTTAGTAGCGTTTCAGTACTAGTGTCAGATTTGAGAGACAGTCTTCGAATGAAGAACCAAACACAGAGAAATCATCAATGAAAACTTCAAGGAATTTCCCTATCATGTCGGAGAAGGTAGACATCATGCACCTTTGAAAGGTGGCAGGTGCATTACACAGCCCAAATGGCATACGCCTGTAAGCGAATGTGCCAAAGGGGGAGGTGAATGTTGACTTCACTTGGTCTTCGGGGTACACGGGTACCTGATTATAGCTGGAGTAGCCGTCCAAAAAGCAGTAATAGCTTTGTCTAGCTAAATGCGCTAGGATTTCATCAATGAATGGTAAAGGAAAGTGATCCTCTTCCTGTAGTCAATGCACACTTGCCAATCAGTGGTCGTGTGAGTGGGAATGGATTCTACTTTATCATTTAATGCTACGGTGAGCCCGGATTTCTTGAGTGCAACTTGTGGTGGGCTCACACACTTGCTAGCTGAGATTGGGTAGATGATACCTGCATCTAGCAGTTTGACTACCTCTTGTTTAATAACCTCTTTTGTGTTGGGATTCAATCTCTGTTGCATTTCGCATGTAGGCTTACCATCCTCTACACAATGGATGCGATGCATGCAAATAGATGGGTCAATTCCTTTCAAATCGGCCACCATCCACCCTATGGCTCCCTTAAGGGCCATAAGGACTGCATCAATTGCTCTTCTTGGGTAGGCATTAAATCAGAGGAAATAATGACTGACAGGGTACTACAACGTCCCAAAAAGATATACTTGAGTGTGCTCGAGAGTGGTTTCAACTCAAGTGCTGGTGGGGCTTCTAGCGATGGTATGACGGGTATGGATGAGAGTGGGGGTAATTCCTCAAATTGAGACACCAATGGAGGCGTGCCTATGTAATCTACCATTTCATGCTCGGCGTTGGATGCATTGACGGTCAGGTCAAGCACTAAAAAAATCTCCCATAAGGAAGCCAAACAAGCTTCCAGGGGGTCGTCAGTAAAGATTGCTGGTAGGTGTTGCTGTGTTGCCTCCTCAATTTGGTCAATTGCAAAGCAATCGACTTCTAGTGCAGGGTGGTGGGAGGCATGAAAAACATTAAGCTGAAGTTTGATGTTGCCAAAAGAAATGTCTATTACCCCAGTACGGTAGTTGATACAAGCATTAGCTGTGGCAAAAAACGGGCATCCAAGAATGGCAGGTGTTTGCCTACTCGTATTTGTGTCCTGTTCGGTGTCTAGTAGTATAAAGTCGACAGGAAATAGGGGGACCTTCCTTGAAATATCTACAAACTGGAGAGCGACAGGGGTTGGTTTAAGTTCTCCAAGACCAAACTATTCATAGACGGAAAATGTGAGGAGCTTTATGCTAGCTCCTAAGTCTTAGAGTGCCCAGTCGATCTGATGATCACCGATTACACATGAGATTGTTGGGATCCATGGGTCTTTCAACATTGGGACCAAATCATATCTTAGGACTGAGCTAACGTGCTCGGTTAGTAGCACTTTCTTAAGGACGCTCGTCTTATGTTTCTGAGTGCATAAGTCTTTTAAGAACTTTGCGTCAGACAAAATTTATTGAATACCATCAAGGAGGGGCATGTTGATTTTGACTTGCTTGAATAATACAAGCACGTCGGTCATTGGTGGTCCTTTCTTGTGCTGAGATGCTTGTGGTTCTAGGAAGGATGAGAATGGTGTCTATAGTTCTTTCGGGAGAACTGGAGGGGCCATAAGTGCCTCCTCGAATGGATCTTTTGGTGGTGATGCAGAAATAGGTGCCTGCTGAGTGGTTGTAGGCTAGGTATTATTGGGTTCTTTAGACTGCTTGACTGTTGTAAGGATAGGTGTTGGCTGAGATTTGCTTGGTATTGGTCAGGATTCCAACTCTTTTCGACTTTATAGGGTCGTCACAACCGTTGCTTGCTCGTGGTATACATTACTACTGCTAGGGTTGTTGTCGATTATGTACTGGCCTTTGGGGTTTTCCGTTGGTTGACTCGGTAATTTACCATCCTCTCGATGGTTAAGTGCGATTGCCATCTGCCCTACTTGTGTTTCCATCTTGGGGATAGAATGAGAGTGACAACTCAAAAGTTGAGTTTTTACATCTAAGTCTTTCAGGGCTTTTAACATAGTCTCCTTAAACCCTAGGGCTCGAGGTGTTGGAGTTGGTGCTTGCTGTTGTGGGGGACGGTAGGCCTATTGGTTATAGGAGTTATAGATGGGCCTAGGTGAGGATATCCAGTGGACGGTTGTTGATTTCTCCATCTAAAATTGGGATGGTTTCTCCTACCAGGTTTGTAGGTATTGGTGTTTGGGTCGTTACCTGGTCGGGAGAATTCTTGAGTAACGTTAACTTGCACTTGGAAAAATCAGGGAATTGTTCAGCGGTAGGACACTCGGTGACAATGTGCGCAGGGCTTGCACACAAGGCGCAAACTTCTTGCATGGGTTGTGGAGCTGGTTGAGCTATGGGTAGGCCGGTAGTTAACAGATTATCAAGCTTTTCTATGAGGGACTTTACTTGGTCTGATAGATCAATGTTATGCGTTACCTTGTAATGTCGTCTCGTCTTTTGAGTTGCCGCCCTATCAGTGCGACAGACTGACGCTTGGTGTTGTGAGCTTTCGCTCAACTTTTACAGATGGATCCAAGCACCTATCTCATTGTTGAGCATAAAAGCACCGCCGCACAAGGCGTCAAAATATTGACGATACTGTGGAAACAGACCTTCATAGAAGTTTTGAACTAGCAGTCATTTTGGGACTTGGTGATGGGGACATCTCCTTATAAGCTCTTTAAGTCTTTCCCATGTCTCGTGGAATGTCTCGCCGTCTAATTAAGTAAACTCATTATAGCGCTATATATTTTATTAGTTTTACCAATGGGAAATAACTTTACAGAGAAAGTCCTGTTGAAGCTTAGCCTATATGGTTATAGTGTTAGATTCAAGAGACTTGAGCCAATGTTTGGCTTTGTCTCGGAGTGAGAATGGGAACAACATTAGGTCTTTGGCCTCTTCCGGTAGGCTGTTAATCCTCATGGTTGACCATATTTCCAAGAATTTGTCAATATGCTTATATAGGTCCTCACTACTTAGTCCGTGGAATAGGAGCAGTAATTGCAACAAATTTGTTCTTATTTCGTAGTTGTCGTGCCCAGTGTTGCTGGGTGCTATACAAGTGGCAGACTCATAAGTCGTTGGAATGCAATATTCGATTAATGCTTTGAGTTGTGGATCGGCTTGATCGGCTTGTTCATTCTGCTGATTTCCAGTAATGTTATCATTGCGATCTTCAGCCATAGTGGGCGAGTTTAAAGGTGTAGGAGATCGGGGGAAAGGGGATGTTCTTATGATGTCCCAAAAATTTCCCTTTCTAACTTTAATTAAACATAGTGCTTTGTAGCGTTGATGACTAAATTTCCAATTTCGCGTCATGAGCACGATTTCAATATTCATTTTAAACCTCAAACGGTTCTAACAACTCATCCAAATATAAATTCTCCAACTTGATCACAAATCGATAGAACAATCATATTCCGCAAACTATCTGGCTGCCGAAGCAGCTAAGTATGAGCTGAAACCATTCAATCACAAAATCAGTCTCTAACCCCTACAAATTTAGTCCAAGAATTAACATATATTCTCTGCGATCTAAAGAATCAGCAATCCTTTTAACAAATACCTTAAATTACCGAAATTCAAGGAATACGTTTCAACCAACGAAATTTCCAATGAAAGCTAGGAAATGGTTAGACCTCAACAGAGAATTTTTACTTCAATTACTCCAAATTTATTGTCAATTTCTTAGTATTCCTAACACAAATGAAATAAAAAACTTAAATAATGAAACACTATAGATTCCCGAAACAAGAGATACTGTAAGTTCCCAAAACCAGATTTTCTCTAAAACTAAACATTACCTTGGTCTATGACTTGATCTACGTTATTGTCGCAAATTTAATCAGAGAATTAATGCGATAAACTTCGAACAACAGAGCCTCCGATAAGTGTTGTCAATTTCCCAAAATTGTAACAATTAGGTCAAAATTCCCAAGTTTAGGCCATAAAACCAACCGAAACCGTAATCTATCCAAAAATCAAAATTGATTGGGCCTACCTCATTCTAGCAAGCTCAGGTAGTTATCACTAGGTTCAATTAGATGTCTAATATCAATTTCAAAATCAAAATCCAAGATTCAAAATAGGGTCTCCGTGAGGTTTGGATAGGATTCGAAAACCACAAATTTGATTCATCATTAAATCGTTAAAAAATATGCAATCCATATCAGTAGATAGGTTTAAAGGGTCTAGAATCCTACCTTGATTGTAGAAATTACAAGAAAATCGAACCAGAATCGAAGAAATCCCACTGTCGGAGGCGCGACATGCGGTTCGGTGCTTTGTGTTTGTTTTCCATCTTTGCCAGTGCCGGTTGGTGTCGCTGGTGGAGCGACGGAGGTCGACGGTGGTTGGTGGTGCTCGGCGGTGGTCAGCGCTTGTTGGGATAGCCGGCGGCCCCTCATTCTTCCTCGATCTCTCTTCTCCTTCTAGCGATCTCCCTCTCCCTGTTCTCTCTTTTGCGTGTGTGTATTACCCGAGTGTGGCAAATCTTTTCTAAAAAATAAATAAATAACTTATTTCCCCTTTTCTTTGTAAAAAATTCTAGAAAAATATAAATAAATAAATAAGTACAAACAAAAGCTTTTCTCTTAAAAGAAATTTTTTCCAAAATATCCAGGGATAAAATCAAAAATCCTTTTGACAATAATTTAAAATAAATTATTAAATAAAATAAATTAAGTTATTACAACCTCCCCCACTTAGAAGATTTTGTCCCCGAAATCTCAACGCATCGAAATCATTGCAGCTCCCCCACGTAGGAGCAACGCCTCACATAACGGATAGCTCCATCAACACACAACTGATCCACATGATCCGCCAAAATCATCTTAATCAAAACGTCTCATCTATCACACGTGGGTCAATAACATGACTACAGCCTCATAGAATGATAATACCTCTCGCCATATCAAACTAAGAATTGATCCAACTCATACACCAAGGGTCATCACTGCTATGCATATGACAAGGGCTCCACGACATAGAACCGCTCATGACGTGCGAACATCACATCAACAAAAATTTCTCGGGTAACCACCTAACTAATAGGTCTACCCATTCTCACATATTCCTCTCTATCCTAATCCCTCTGGTAAGATAGCAAAAGTCTAAGGAATAACGACCTTATCACAGCGCATGCTAATATCTATACACGTAAGCACATAAGCACACCAATACATCATCATATATCGAGGAGGCTAATTGGAGTGATACCTCAATCCGAACAACTAGCTTTGATTTCTAATTAGAATGAGTTTTCACGACGCACTCTCCTAATTAGACTCCCAAGGTAGTTAACCGGATGCCAAAGGCAAGAAATATCATCCTCAATGTCCTACCTCCATGCTCACATAATCACATAACCACATAGTATGCACAAGTCGGTTGTTATTACTAGATGAGCATACAAACACACTCATATCATGAATGCAACATGAAACTCTCTCGGCATAACACATGACCCTTCCTACAACCTCAAGGTATTCTAACCTAGAGCTCTGATACCATCTGTAATGTCCCGACCTAAACCAATAAATTATCTAATACGGAATTATCCAAATACCGGATACCGGATTTCATGCCGAATATTTCCTTCTTTAAAACACCGATTTAAGAAAAATAAGAGTATTTTTCTTGTTAAGAAATTTTAGGAAAAACATTGAAAAATATTCTAACTCTTTAAATTTTTATAAATTTCGGCAGAGTTTCCCCTGTTTTTGGATATTCTCGAAATAGGCAATGGCTTGTAAACAAGTTACCTAGACATATGAATAACAACAATACCCATCCGCGGAAAACCTAGACTATTCTAAGCTATATCAAGCCGATTACCTACGCAACAACAATACTAATCAATAGGAAATCTCAATATAACAAGGGTGGCCCTTAGGCACTTGCAACCCATTGCAAATCTAATCAAAAGCTAACTAAATCGGAAAAAAATATAGAACTACCCAACGACATCTCACATGAAAACAACTGAATGATGAATGGCCTTATGGTCGTACAGTAATCCAACAACAGAAATGGAATACAACTGATAATACATTCATCCGAAACTAGGAATATGAAATGCATAAATAAAATAAAAGTTTGCTAGCTCCAGCTTATCCCTTCCTAGCTTCAATCATCAAAAGCCACCTTTTGCTTAATCTGAAAAATGTTAGGGTCGCAGAGCCACAGTTGCAGGATAATAGACAAAATAAATTACAAAATGATATACAAGTTTGATTATGTAGTAGTATAACTAAATGATTTTAGAGGTAAAATCATTATCATTTTTGTTGTCCAAAACCATCCCTGCATAATCGAATTTTTGTGTAAAACCCCATGTTACCCCAAAAGATTTGGGTAAAAGTATATCAGTTGAAAAACCAGGTTTTCTTCCCCATTAAGCTTAATTCACAACTTCAAGATAGTTAATAGCTATAATTTATACGCTAACAAGTATAAGTTACCATGTGGTGGTAAATCTAACTCATAAAAAGGGGAAATGGTTACCACATGCTGGACGATGTAACCAAAAGCATAAGGAAAGATCTACTCTCATCTCTCTAATGCGTGATACATGGTGCCATGTGTCAAAAGCTGTAAAAGAAACTAAAAGACTAAGGTAGGTGCATCTACATCCCAGATGGGATAATATGCTCATGCTCACATGTATAGTTTACACATAATCCAAACCACACACCATGCATCGTAAAGTAAACAAGCTATATCCCATATCATAGCTCGTAAACGTTAGGCGTACATACTCACACACCCACGTATCGTAAAATAGACATGCTATGTCCTACACCATAGCTCGTAAACTTTACCTGTACATACGCACACACACCCGTGGAACGGAGCATGGGTAAACGGTGAGTCTCATCTCAGTTGTACAACCCCCATGGAACTCCCATCGTGGACCAATCATACGGCTCACTTCAACGTATATTGGGAAGTGGTCATCCCCCATTGTACAACCCCCACGGAATAAGTCAACGTGGACCAACCTCACAGCTCACTTCAATGCTAGTTGAAAGACTGAGACTCCACCACTACCCCTCTCTAGTCCCCACAACCACATCACAAACATCCATCACATAAAAGCACAATGACACAAGCAATGTGCATCAACAGATCACAAGGATCAACTCATTAAAGTGCAAAGACACAAGTAATGTGAACAAACAGATCACAAGGATCAACTCACATGTACGCACAAATATAATGTGCAAGGGTACCTATACCGATTATCCAACGATAAATCTCACTACAAAAGCTTAGGCTATTTAAAGGGAGCCTAAGGATCACCAAACAATGATAAAAAACCAACATAAAAGTATCCACATAAATGTCATAACCAACATAATGATATCAATCAAAGTGATATTCTAATCAACACATAATCCAGTCGTAAACAATAGAGGCTATTATACGGGAGCTTGGCAAGTCCAGTCACACAATTACTTTATCGAAATAAAATCTAATACATGTTAGCTTAAAACTTCTTAAGTATCTCAAGTAAGCTTATGGATCTACAACCCAATGTATAGGCTTTTCTAAGGAATCAGAATAACAATTAATAATACTAACAAAACTCACATGATACGTTGTGTTATCTAGGTTTTGGATCCAACATAACACAAAATCTAAACATATTTTCATGGGTTTAAGTTTAACCACAATATCCGTAGGCTATGTGTAAGGGAGCCTAAGCATTCTCATATACTCCAAACACTATCCAACAGTATAACTGAAATTCACGCAACAACATCAAGCTACACACCTCTCATTTCATCCAAATAACATCGAACGACGGAGGTACTACCACGAGGATAATTCATTGGATTCATCAAAGTAAGGGCAAACCTAAATTACCTGTCAAACAACACAACTTATGCCTTCATTAAACTTGAAAATCGATTATGTTCGTATTCACAACAATTATGAACCATAATTGCTCATATCAAGTCCACACCTTTAAATTGGTGTTCAACCTTATTTCCAAAGCTCATTTTACAACTCATGTGCATAATCATAACTATTATCAAGTTCATATTAAATCATATGCACACTTTTCATTTCAATGTCATGTTTTCAGTGGTCGACCCATTTTCCTTATTATTTTATGATTTTGATATGAGCTATATATACTCCAATCTTTACTCTCAAATTTAAAGGTTCAACTCTATTTAACCTATGTAACTTCAGAGTTAAATTTTACTATCAACACTTCATCATTGTACAATAGTTGTCAATTTCCACATGTCCCACAAATTTCCCTTTCTAACATAAATTAAACATAGTGATTTGTAGCGTTGATGACTAAATTTCCAATTTCGCATCATGAGCACGATTTCAATATTCAATATAAACCTCTAATGGTTCCCACAACTCATGCAAATATAAATTCTCCAACTTGATCATAAATCGATAGAACAATCATATTCTCCAAACTATCTGGCAGCTGATGTAGCAAAGTATGAGCTGAAACCATTCAATTACAAAATCAGTCTATAACCCCTACAAATTTAGTCCAAGAATTAACATAAATTCTTTGCGATCAAAAGAATCGGCAGTCCTTATAACAAATACATTAAATTACCAAAATTCCAGGAATAGGTTTCAAGCAAAGAAATTTCCAACGAAAGCTAGGAAATGGCTTAACCTCAAAAGAAAACTTTTACTTCAATTACTCCAAATTTATTATCAATTTCTTAGTATTCCTACCACAAATGAAATCAAAAACTTAATTAATGAAACACTATAGATTCCCGAAACAAGACTTTCTCTACAACTAAACATTACCTTAATTTATGGCTTGATCTACGTTATTGTCACAAATTTAATCAGAGAATTAATGCGATAAGCTTCAAACAACAGAGCCTCCGATAAAGTTTTCTCAATTTCCCAAAATTGTAACAATTAGGTCAAAATTCTGAAGTTTAGGCCATAAACCCAAACGAAACCGTAATCTGTCCAAAAATCAAATTGGATTGGACCTACCTCATTCTAGCACGCTTGGGTAGTTATCACTTGGTTCAATTTCATTTCTAATATCAATTTCAAAATACAAAGCCAAGATTCAAAACAGGGTCACCGTGAGGTTCTGATAGGGTTCGACAACCACAAATTTGATTCATTATGAAATCATTGAAAAATATGCAATCCAACTGTCGAAGGCGCGACTTGCGGTTCGGTGCTCCGTCTCTGTTCTTCGTCTTTGCCGATGTCGGTTGGTGTCGATGGTGGAGCGACGGAGGTCAACAGTGGTTGACGGTGGTCAGCGCCGGTTGGGATGGCCTGCGACCTCTCCTTCTTCCCCGATCTCTCTTCTCCCTCTCGCGATCTCCCTCTCCCTCTCCCTCTTTTGCGTGTGTGTGTATTATGCGAGTTTGCCAAAGCTTTTCTAAAAATAAAAAACTTATTTCCCCTTTTTTGTAGAAAATTCTAGAAAAATATAAATAAATACATAAGTATAAACAAAAGCTTTTCTTTTAAAAGAAAATTTTAAATTTTTGCCAAAATATCCGGGGATAGAATCAAAAATCCTTTTGACTATATATTAAATTAAATTATTAAATAAAATAAATTAGGTTACTACATCTCAAGCAATTGAAACCACTTCCAATCAACGCCACCACCTCAACCCCCTAGGTTACGCCCTGCGAGGCAAAGGCAACCAACCACCGGCCCGAGAATGCTCTACCATCCCCACCATGTTGTGGCTCACCAACGCGCTCCACTACACGACGCACTTCCCGGTGGGCAATTCCTTTCTCGCCTTATGCCCGGTCGCTCAAATGGGCATCCACCTTCTCCATGCTCATT
This sequence comes from Sarracenia leucophylla, assembly GCA_035668355.1. NCBI lineage: Eukaryota > Viridiplantae > Streptophyta > Magnoliopsida > Ericales > Sarraceniaceae > Sarracenia > Sarracenia leucophylla. Next base: position 11,872 of record JAULLG010198301.1, read on the forward strand.
GCTTTGGTGGCCACTTCGGCTGATTCGAGGCCCTGGTCCCCCGTCTTGTCCGTCGATTCTACCAAAACATGGATCGGGCGTACAAGACCGATGACTAGGGTAGCTGGGTGGAGTACCTACTGATACACATCGATGACTTCGATATAGAGATCGACCCCCAGCTCCTTGCTTATGTCCTCAACATCTTTGGCACCGAGGATGACGTCGACAATGATAAACGCTCATCGATCCCCGACACTATCACTCCTAGAGATATGGCCCACACCATCTCTGAGTCTCGTGCACCTCGCGGCTCCACAATCGCCCGTCACGGGAGAACTGACAATCAGCCTATGTTTGCTGACACGGTGCTCAACCACAACGCCTTCCCTACCACCCACATGGACGAGCACCACAACGAGAAACTCTGCGCTTTGTACGCCCTCTACCACAACCATCAGCTCTCCATCCCTACGATGATGATCGGCTAAATGTGGGAAGTCATTGATCGCCCGTCCAAGAAGAAGCTGCCATTCACCAACATCACCCACCACTATATCCGCCTCTATACCACCACCCACTAATCTCCCTTTGTCATCTCCCCCACCGAACATACCGAGCCCTGTACCACCATCTACCTCGATGGCAACTGGACCAAGAGCGTTGCCTCGCTTCTCAAG
>JAULLG010199394.1:0-12528 GCA_035668355.1 Sarracenia leucophylla
CGTTGAGGGTTCAACACACTCGACCTTTCAGTCCCTCAATGCAACGAGGCAAGAAAACCGAGAGAGAGAGAGAGAGAGAGAGAGAGAGAGAGAGAGAGAGAGAGAGAGAGGCTAGGGACGACGGCTCTGGAGGGTTAGGGTTAGAGAATTGTGTGTAATCTTAGATCACCTTTTTCTCTTAATTTAGTGCATATATATATATCCTCTATCTAATATTTAGGAAACAAGACTAATCTTTTTCCTAAAATTAAGTATAGAATATATGCATTTACACCCACCTAGGGTCGACCACACCATGGAAGAAATATTCATTTATTTTATTATATTTTTAGTATAATAAATTACACCAAAAATATATTAAGTGTATATTTAATTGCCTAATAAGCAATATCCCATATACACTTATCAAAATAAATAATATTCCCACACTTCCTATGGTCGGCCACCCTTAAGGTGTTTTCTAAAATTTCCTTTGCCAATATTGCCTCTAAACATTTAATTTAATACCTTGAACGTCCCAGTGATAAAATCCGACGATCGAATTAAATTAAATAAAACCAAAGCCAACCAAAAACCCATGCGTATAAAAGGGCTACGTGAGGGATCCCGTGTAAGTATAGGACTCGGACGAACCATACGAGAACACCGGACATCCCTAACTCAACTCCCGAGCTAGATCCATTTTCGCATGAACCAGGACATATTCCACTAAAGGCCCTAATTGAACTCCCAGCCCTAAACTCGAATTTTGTCTTAAGTTTTCGATTATCAAACGTACTGTTATCTCCTCACGTTTAAGATATGGATTCCCGATAATCGAATTAGGTTAATGACTACCCGGCTCAAAAATCCTCTTTTTCTCGTAACAGCATCGCTTAACGTATTGACATGCCGGATCATCAGATCCACCAACCGGGGTTGGCATCGTCAAACTTATAAGCAAAGCACACAAGGGGGAACTCCTCAACCTATGTCCGACGTGGTGTTTGTCAACTGATTATGAACCATCGAACAAATAACGTCAGTACCCAACCCATCGATCATATTGATCTTACCATAGAAATCTCATCCATTGGTGACTCAAAGTACTGAACATCATCCAAATATGATTCGATCAGTCACGTCGGAATTAAGAGCACGTGCAATACACGATAATGTAGGATGTGGATCAATTTATATTGTCAGTATAGAATTGATCATCCTACTTATCCCACTCAATACACTCCAAATATACTAACACATCGAGCTCGAAACTCAAATTCCAAGATCGGAATTCAATCCCTTGGACTTAGCCAAGATCAGCCAATATAACGATGTGCTACAACTGTCCCAATGGATAGTCTGGGTCCATTGCGGTTGTGAGCCCCTTTTATATTTGTTAGAACCTTTGATCCGATCTTCCCTACTTCAAGCGACGAGTCAAATACTGGACAATATATACGGACAATGCATACATATATCATACACAAAATAAATATGAAACCGAATATGCATATCATATCAATAGAATCTCGTTAATATGCTGGGATCCTGTATAATAAAATACATAAAAGTATGGCTTTTGAGTATACTATCCTAACAATACGACCAACATTTAATACAATCACAGATAGATTAAACGGAATATTCATTGATTAGAAAAAAAATATTTTTTCAACGATCAAATACATCGTGGAATGTAATAGTCGTATAACAAATCCAATACAAATGGTTAAAATAAAATAACAAAATTAATCTACTCCTAAAAACCAGACTTGGGCTTCACCAGAACCCGATGTAGACAAAAGACCTTAGCCACGCATGGTCGGGGTATAAACCATCTTTGAGTTGATATCGGCTATTGTCGGTAGCTCCTCGTCGAGAATCAGACCTTCCAATGCTGACTCAGAGGGGTCAAAAGTGAAATTTGGGAGAAAGGATGGACGTTTCATCACTGTGTTCATATGTGCAAAATGCTGGGGGTCGGGGCCTATTTATAGATTTTTAGAAATTGGAGTCCTTCTCGGATTATGAGTGTATCATCAACAGCGTCTGGACGAAAGTTGCGACATCGTCCGAATGGAAACAGGCACCAACGTCCTGAAGGAAATGGTCGTGTGTCGCGATGGTGTTAGGCATAAGCGCCTGGATGGAAAGCTGAGGTGCGTCCGGACGGTCTTCACATTGGTCTTTGACTTTTCTTCATTCTTAGTCTTGTTTTGTTTGTTTGATTGTTTTGTGGTTGTTTTATTAGGATTTTGCATTTCCTCACCAAACCTATCTAAACATAAAAACACTACAAAAACACAATATTAAATACTATCTCGGGACTAACCTAGTGTAAATATCGAGATTAAATCGTCACTTTTGAGTGTCGATTAGGCCCCATCATGTAGAGGAGCTAGAAGAAGTTGAGATTGATGAAAAAGGCATGTCCAAAACACTTAAGCTGGGTGCATAATTGGCGAATGAATTGAAGAATTCCATAAATGGATTCTTACCTAAGCACAAGGGTGTCTTCGCCTGGAGTAATGTAGACATGCTAGGAATTGAACCGGCCATAATGGTTCATCACCTCAACGTGGACTCATAGATGATGCTAATATAGTGAAGAGTTTTTTCCCAGCAGAGATAGGAGGCCATTGTCGAATAGGTGAATAAATTGAAAGCTGTTGGGTCAGTTAGGGAGAAATAAGGAAGTTTATGTCAATGATATGTTGGTCAAAAGTAAAATTGTTGGCTAGCATCTGAGCGATCTCACGGAGGTCTTACATGTCCTCGAACAGCATGGGATGAAGCTTAAACCAGCTAAATGTGCATTTGGGGAATCTGTAGGAAAATTTCTCGATTTCATGGTCAGCCAGAGAGGGATAGAGGCAAACCTCGACAAGATCAAGGCCATAATAAAGATGGAACCCCCTACCAAGACAAATGATATGTAGCGTCTTATGGGGAGGGTTGTCGCACTTAATCTATTTGTCTCACGGACAATCGGTAAGTGCCTTCATTTCTTTAATGTCCTAAAGGAAGCCTTTGTTTGGACGAAGGACCATGATCGGGCATTTGTTGAACATAAAACGTACTTGACCAACCCGCATTTGCTTCCGAGTCCAATCATTGGTGAAGAATTGTACCTGTATTTAGCAGTGTCAAAAATGGTAGCTAGTGAGCGTAGCTCTAATCAAGGGAGAGGTTGGTAGGAAAAAAATGGTCTACTACACCAGCAAAACCCTTATGGGGGCAAAAACCAAATATCACTGATTAGAGAAGCTGGCTTATGCCCTTGTCGTTTCGTCCATGAAGCTGAGACCCTACTTCCAATCCCACGCTATCATAGTATTCACTAACTAACCATTGAAGAAGATTCTCTAAAAATCGGAGATCTTTGGTAGACTAGTTTAATGGTCCATAGAGCTCAGTTAGTATGACATTGAGTTCAGACCTAGAACGACGCTAAAAAGGCTAGTGATGTGTGTTGTCCCGTATCAAGTTTATACCAATATTTATCACTAACAAATAGCTACCGGTAAGTCAGGATCGTTCCCACGAGTAATATTGGCAAACGGCTATAAAATCACAATTTATTCGATCCTAAAATATTTTAATCTAATTAAAGTAAATCTTTGATTTTTTTTATATTTTTAAAAGAATATTTAATTATGTAATTCTATTTCTAGTTAAATTAAACTAAGTTAACATATAGATTTTAAAAGATTAAGTTGAGAAAGAATCTATCTCATGTTAGAATCCACCTCCATTTAGCTTTCTAGTTCTAATTAACTTCTTATTTTATTTAGTTTTTAACAGATTCAAATCCTACTGTGACATGACCAGTATGAAAGTCAAGAAAAATATATTTACATACAAAGAAGGCATATTCTATCTAAGATATTGGCACGGACTTTTCGGAGCATAATCCGTCTCATCAATAGCATAAAATATCTCAAGTTAATAATTAAAATCCCAAATATTAAATAAGGTATATCTTATCCAAGATTATAGCACGGATCGTCCATTGTACGACTCATCTTATCTATGACATAAAATATCTCATTTTTAATTTTGGAATAAAAATAAAGCATAGTTATGCAACACTCATTTAATTCAATCACAGAAAAACTAAATGGAATATTAATTAAATTAGAGAAATAAGAATTTTTCAATGATCAAATATATCATGGAATAGAATTATTGTATAATGAATCCATTACAAAAGGCTAAAATAAAATAGTAAAATTAATCTACTCCTAAATTACCAAACTCGGACTTCATCCGAACCCGGGGCAGAAAAGGACCTTAGCCACGTATAGTTGGGGTAGAAACCATCTTCGAGTTGTTGTCGACTAGTATCGGTAGGTCCTCATTGAGGCTCGGAACTTCCAGTACAGGCTTAGAGGGGTAAGAAGTGGAATTAGAGAGAAGTAGAAGAGTTTTTGTCTAAGGACTGAGATGTCAGAAATGAGGGGGTCGTGGTCTATTTATAGATTTCCAGAAGTTGGAGTCCTTCTCGGATTAGGACTCGATGGCATGAAGAATCCGAACGGTTTCAACAATATGAGTTCTGACTGGTGACGGCCTTGTGTCACGACGGTGTTGGCGACTAGAGTCCGGACGGGGATCACAGACTCCGGATGATTTATGCTGGTTTTGGTCTTTTTCGTCACTTTTTGTCTTGTGTTGTTTTTTTTGCTTGTTTTATCGCTGTTTTGGTGTAGTTTTTCATTTCGTCTCCAAAACCTATCTAAATACAAAAACACTATGAAAACACAGTATTGAATAACATCTCAGGGCTAACCTAGTGTAAATAGCGGGATTAAATCGTCACTTTTGAGTGCTGATCAGCAAGTAGTGGTGGACTTCCAAGCAGAATTTACATGGGATGTCCCGTCCTAATTTGAACCATCAATCGCTGATAAGATTGGTAGCTTAGCGAGTGCTCTAGGAGTTGGCTAAGGGGCACCTGATTAGGCAAGTTAGGACGTCACTAACAGCAACGAGCCACAAAACAAGATCTTCATTGAAACTAAGTTGTGGATAGTAAACATTGATGGCTTATTCAAGAGGAACACTGAAGGGGTGGGACTGACCTTTACTTCCTCACAAGGGGACCATTTCAAACATGCCATCAAGTTGGAATTTCGGATGATGAATAACGAATCGGAGTATGTGGCCTTGGTCATGGCATTACAAATGGCAGAAGCATGTGGAGCATTGCAAGTCTCTGTCAACACGGACCCCCAACTGGTGGTGCAACAAGTTAATGGAAAATATGAAGTATAAAACGCCAAGTTAAAGCAATACAGATCTATAGTGGACTCCCTGATCTCGAAGTTCGGGGTAGTCAAGGTTAAACAGGTACCCTGAGCTTGTAACGAAGAGGCAGATCAGTTGGCTCAACAGGCTTCAAGGGATACAGAATGAACACATGACGATGTAGCAATTTAAGTAGCCTCTCACCCGGCTATAGAACAGCACAACAATGGCTTACTAGTCGCAGCCTCTGGAGAAGCTGAATGGGTGAATCCCATTCTCAACTTCCTCCGATCGAGCGAGCTTCCATAAGACAAGAAAGAAGCCAGAAGACTTCTGTTCAAGGGATCCTGGAATATTTTTATTAAGGATGAACTGTATAAGAGGAGCATATCCATCCCATACTTGCACTACCTAGCCGACCAGGAAACTCAGTACGTAATGAGGGAAATTCACAAAGGAATATGTGGGAGCCACTTCAGCTACAGATCGCTAGTTGGGAAAGTTGTCAGAGTAAGGTATTACTGGCCTACTATAGCCACGGATGCCAATGATTTTGTGGCACAGTGTGATAAGTGCCATCCATTTGCCAATATTCTCCATTAACCTCCATCAGAGTTAATGGTTCTTATCACCCCCTAGCCATTCGCTCAGTGGGGACTGGATATTGTTGGTACCATCCCTGTAGCAAAAAGACAGGTGAAACTCTTGTTAGTTGGAATTGATTACTTCACCAAATGGATAGAAGCCCAACCCCTGACCAAGATCACTGACAAAACATTACTCAGTTTGTTCAGAAGACAATTGTTTGCAGATATGGCATTCCTGAGGTCATCACCACAGATAACGACAAGTAGTTCGACAATAAGAATTTCAGGGACTTTTACGGAGAGCTTGACATCAAACTTCGGTTCGTGTCACCCGCACACCCCTAGTCTAACGGGTAGGTAGAGGTTACTAGTAAGACGTTATTAAAGATTATTAAAACCAAATTGGAGAACTCCAAGGGATTATGGGTAGAGGAACTCCCAAATGTTTTATGGGCTTACAGGACGATCGCTAGAACTCCCACAAGAGCAACATCATATTTGCTGACCTACGGCCATGAGGCCGTCATACATGTGGAAATTGGTTGAGCAGCTAAAGAACGAGTTCTTTCGATCCTGCCAGGAATGAGCAAGAACTACGCTTGGAACTAGACCTTATTGAAGAAGAAAGGGAACTAGTTGTTGTTCGTACTGATGCTTATCAAGCCAGGATAAGGAAATACTACAACACACGTGCTAGAGAACAAAAGTTTCCACTAGGGGACCTAGTGCTGCAGAACACCATGCTTGCCATAAAGAACCCCTCTGATGGAAAACTGGGATCCACTTGGGAAGGACCATATTTTTTCAAGGCCCAAGCCGGAAAATGGGGCATATAGGCTCCAGAACGAAAGTTTCATACACTTCAATTTAATGTTCTGAGGAAGAATGTAAGGGTTACCATTGAATACACTCAAATTATTGAAAATGCATATTAATCATTCTATCCTTATCTTCTTGATTTTTGAGAATGTTGTTTAAGAATGTTTTGTTTGATACGTTAATATCAAGTGAATTCCACGTAAAAAACTGAAGACCCTTGAGCCCAAGGGCGCAGTTGATCATAAGATCGATGAACTAGGGCTTATCAGCAAAGTGGTCAGTCCCAAGAGGAACTGAAGACTCCTGTGCCCAAGGACATGGTTGATCACAAGATCGATTAGCTATGGCAGATCAGCTAGATGGTTAGTCCAAGGAGCAACTAAAAACCCATGTGCCTAAGGACATGGTTGATTATAAGATCAATCAGCCAACGATGATCAGTTAGCCGGTCAGTCCAAGGAGGAACTGAAGAAACCTGTACCCAAGGGTGTGGTTGATCACAAGATAGATCAGCCAGGACTGATCTGCCAATTGATCAGTCTCAAGAGGAACTGAAGACTCTTGTGTCCAAGAGTATGGTTGATCATGAGATCAATCAGCCAGGGCTGATCATCCAGCTGGTTAGTCTCATGAGGAACTGAACTCCCTTGTGCCCAAGGGCATGGTTGATCACAAGATCGATTGACCAGGGCTAGACAGCCAACTGGTCTGTCCCAAGAGGAAAAAAATGCAAAGTTAAAATTCTCAGCAAGAAGTGAAGCAAAGATAAGTTAGAACATAAAACTAAATGAGTAATCATTGTGTGGCTAAGCAACATCCATGAAATGGAAAAGGTAGCAAGGCCAACCAACATAAGATACAAATCCTCAGTGAAGCTTACAAAAATTATGTACAAAAAGAAAAAAAGGACACCAATAACAGTCCAAATAGCCAAACACAACCAATTTTCAAAATCGACGGAGAAGTAACATGCATTCAAAAGTTTGGGGAGTCAAAACGCTCCCAACACAGGCATTAGATCAATATTGTTTAAATAATGGCACAACATATTCAGAAAAGCCTGGAAATTAAGTTGTTCCCAACATAGGCAATAGACAAGCATTGTTAAGAAAAGAGTTATATCAACCCCTAACAAGGCTTGGGGAGTCAAACCGCTCCTAACACTGGCCGAAAATTAAAACACTACTATTTAATGAAGAAGTATAGTGACAGAAACAAAGAGGTAAGTAAGAGGATTCAAGGATCTGCTTCAACAACATCTGGAGCGATGTCGGCGTTAACTTCTTCTGGAACTTGTTCTTCTAGGCGAGTTTTCTCCACCTTCTGGTCATCTATAACCTATTCAACCTCTTCCCCACCCCATGATTTAGGCTGCATGCCATCCTTAAAGATTGAAGGATTCTCTTCTTCAGGTTGTATGATGGAGAAGTTCTGGTCATGGTACGTAACCTCGGCTACGTCCTTGACAGCCTCAAACCCTTGGTCTCAATATTTTGAAATTTGATACTGGACCTCATTACTCTTCATGTGGTCCTCAACCATTTGCTACATAAGTTGTTCAAATTGGCAATTCTTTATGAATGCGGAGATGCCTTCTGCATGCTCTTGAGCTCGTTCATACTCCAAGGACTGGACATTACCTTCATGGGCACAAACTTAGTCTTGTTTTCCTTTTAGCTCTGATGCGAGCTTTTTCTTATCCTCAGTCAGAAGCCTGTAGGCTTCAGCTCCTCTGGCATCAGCTGACACACGGATAACCTCGCTCTTCAGAAAGCCAATCTCCTCATTAGCAGAGTCTAAGTCCCCAGTAGACTGGAGCAGTCTCTTCTTGGTATTCTTTCATCTTCATTACAACTTAATACCATAAAACAACAGACTGGAAAAGAAAACAAATGATCAAATCACAAAGTCATTTCTTAATAATTAAAGTCATCTACTAAACAATAGTGCAAGCTTACCTTGGCGGATTCCTAAAAGAGTTGATCAGCCAATGCATTAGGAGAGAGCCCTAACATGACCTCCTTGTCCTTTTTTTTTTTTTTTTTTAAATGGCCCCCTTAAGGGCCTCTAGACTAGAGGTCCCTTCAATGAAGATCATGGTGGGCTCCTCCTCAAGTATGCGGTGGGCCCAGTAGTTTCTTTTTCTTCCTTCTCTCTAGGGTAGGGCCTTCATGGCTGATCTCTTTGCCCTTGTGTTTGGGTTCTTGGATGTTTGGACTGAGGAGTAGTAGTAGCCCCAGAGCTGCCACGTGCCTCCCTCTACTAGCGGTGAAGAATACTGGGGCGCAGACTCATTTCGTCCTTCTGTTTTTCCTCATCTCTTTTTGTTAGATCCCCTGCAGAAAGACATTCTCATACTGAATAAGAAAGTACTGACTCAAGCTTTTGGGAGTGAAATGCATTGATGAATAAGATACATGTGCATAGTTCACCTAACATCCTAGATGCCACCCACTCTTAACCAGACGATGCAAGTTTAGCACATCTAACGAAGGCTTAGGGCCAAAAAGATACTGACTCAAGCTTTTGGGAGTGACAAGGGTAGCCCATCCATGACTTTCGTATGTCAATATCGCCTTCATTGCTTGGCGATGTTCATTTGTGGGCTGTAGTTTCGTAGTACGACCGTCTTTGGGGGGAGGGGCCCAAGTCCTAAGGATGCGTGGGGGTTAGGTCGCCAAGTCTTCCTAAGGTTTTAGTTCCCATCCTTGGCCAAAGACAAAGAAAAATCTCCTATTCTAATGCTTATTGGAGGAGGGCAGATGTAATATTGAGGTGCGCCTTTCTCGAGCCTAAAGGCTTACGGAACTATTTCTCGAGCCTAAAGGCTTATGGAACTGTTAAAGTGCTCCACATGTTTATAGCATCAGAAAAACTCCTCCAACGTCAGCGACCTCTTCCCGTTGGTAACGACCTCCCAAAGAACCATGCTGCCTAGTAGGATCCTCTGTAGGATCCTCTATGCATTGGGGAATAGTTGGCTAGGGGAGATACCCAAAAATTACAGGAATTTACTTACAAATGAGGGAATGGGGAACCTCAACCCAACCTGGAGAACTCCCTCAAACAAGCGTACTTCACCCCTAACGGGTGTACGAACCCGTTCATGAGATTTTGGAATTCTAAGCTTAACGGAGTCTAGAATTTGATACAGAGTTCTCATTCGCTCCAAATCGTTGACGTGAATGGTCGACACCTCTGATTGGGCAGAAAAGGAAGCCAGTGCAGTACTCTCCGCAATTGGGGATGGATTAGGGTTCACGACGGGACGACGAGTGGACTTAGTATGAAAAGACTTAACTCCTGGACTTCGGCATCGTCGAGAAACAAATGCTTCTTCTCGAGAACAAGAAGTTGTGGTCTTATCCATCAACCTATACTGAGGGATGGAAATATGAGACTCTAGAGGTACACCGTTTAATGGTTCAGGGTTTAGAGTAGCCAATAATGAGTTCATATAAGGAAAGAACTCAGATAACAAAGACTCGCTGGAAGTACCAGGCTTTTGGTTATCTACAAGATTTGCAGTTCCAACCTCCAAAGGCAATGCCCCTCCTTCTTCTTCTTCCGAATTGGTGAATACAACGAATGGATTTCTATGGGAGAATATAAATCCCAAGAAACTCAATAAAAACAATAAGGAATGTGGATGCAAAACAGAGTAGGGTGCAAGAAACGACGTACTAGGGTATGTAAGAGAAGAACAACTTCATTCAGAGAAGAAGATTTCAGAAATCTCCTTCTCTTGTGATTTTTTGTAAGAATTGGGGGTTGCAGACGAAGGGTTTTCTTTTCCCATTTTTTCGACCTTTGATTTGAAAATGAGACAGTTGTCAACAACCCCAGACGGCGCTTCCGTAATGAATGCCTAGAGAAATGGAAAGACGCCCTCGCATAGTTAATTAAGACAGCCTGGCAGAGAATAGCTTGAATAATAGTCCAACACGTGTCCCTAAGAGCTGCTCGGATAAATAGGCATTCTTGAAGGTTTCGAACCTCCGATTATCACACATCAAGAATAGAGGACTACTGATGGGAATAAATAACTCAGGCCTAAAAGAAAGATCAGGATTACAAAGCCCAAAAGTATCAATATTCTTCACGACACCTAATCTTTAAGCAGATTGCATCAAGAATAGGAGACCACTAATGGATATGCTATGAATACTGGGTCCACCTCATAAAAGTAAAATAACCCAAGCCCAATCATGGACCTGTGAAACAGTTAGCCCGCTGAGCAGGTCTCCCGATTAAGAACATCTATTGGTCAGCCACACATAGTGGTCAACAACATCTGTTGCTTAACCGCATTCATGTCACTAAGGCCACTCGACTTAGCTGCTCGGACATCGTTATGTTCCTCACCCAATATTATCGACCTCCATTGGCTGATCAGTATTTCAATAGGCTGACCAGCCACGTACCAATCACCCCCAACAGATTTTGGTCGAAAAATCACTTGGTGGGACCTACGCTTCATAAGATTACGATGCAAGATTCAACAAGATTCTTTCCCCCCCAGTTCATGGAACACGCGTTACCTAGTAAGGTAACATTCCCAAACCGTTAGTCACTGCGAAATTCTCTCCAATAAACACGTGATCTGAATAGTCACGTGTCGACCAATAAGATAACTTTTACAATATTTTCGCAGAAAAGAACATCCTCTCTGACAATCACGAAGCCCAGTGTTAATGTGGTACATCCACAGTAACGAATCTAAGAATTTAATTTAGAGGGTGCTTTCATTTCTTTTTTTTTTATTAATCTTGGTCTCATATGACTCTGTCTTAAACGAACTTTTAATCTTTTTGCTTAAAATATTTAAATAATATTAATAATAATAATTTATATTATGTCTTTGTACTGGTAGTTTAAAGTCACATTTTTCTTTTTCTTTCATCTATCACGCTTAAAAAATAAATAAATCATTTGGCTCGAAGGTGAGTTTCATGCCTTTTATTTTGACACTAGTGGCGATTAAATTTTTTAGAGTGATATATTTTTAATTTTAATAATTATTATATTTATATTGTATTTAATTTTTCTAAAATCTCATTAATCTCTGATTTTGGAAAATTCAAAATTCAAAATACCAGAAATTACATTATTAAAATTTTAGATTATCTACTACCTTAGTTAGAATATATTAAGACTTTAAATTTAGCAAAAACGAAAACAAAATAAACTTAAGAACCTAGTTTAACCACAATTAAAATATTCAGCACATAAATAATATATATATATCAAAACTAAAATATTATCGAAGGATAATATTATAAGATTCCTAACTGCAAAATGTTTTGTGCAAAAAAAAAATAAAAAAACGAGTACTTTAATAATTTAAGAGGAGCACTAACATAATTTTACGAGGTTTTTTTATAAAAATATTTTATAGGAAAAAACATAAATTTTAAAAATTAAGAGAGAGCGCATGTCCCCTCTTAGGCAACTCGAATAATATTATGAATTATGTTTTGTCCGGCTATTAACTTTAGGACCATGGGGATTAGTCGAGGTGCACGTAAACTAGTCTAGACACCCTATCTATCACCAAAAAAAACTCAAAAATGAAAGTATGGCTAGCATAATGGGAACTTAACTCAAAAATTAAAGGGGAGGGGGAGAGAAAGAGAGAGGGAGAGTAAAGAAAGAGCCCAACAGAGTCCAAAATTCAAGAGAAAGAAAGGAAGAGAACAGAAAATTTTATTAGAAAGAGAGAAACCCCAACCACCCAACATGTTAGAGGAGCTGGGAGCATCACCTAACTTTCAATGTTTCATGATTTGATTGGAATATCATTTGGTGGAATTGAGAACAAAGGGCCCCTCCAAGGGGAATCCAGCACCACCCTTCAAGTTTTCACATTCTCATGTCACCACAAGAATAT
>JAULLG010200490.1:0-12526 GCA_035668355.1 Sarracenia leucophylla
CAAAGACAGAAGTCTGTTTCTTTGTGGGATACCCCAGGGGAACCAAGGGTGGGCTATTTTATAATCCTAAGAGTCAGCGGGTATTTGTTAGCGCAAATGCTAGATTCTTATAAGAGGATTATGTGATAGATCACAAACCCTCGGTCGCAGATAGTTCTGGAGGAGGTAAGGGGCGAGTCTATGGTACAACCAGATATCATACCTGATGTACAGGCTGAGACACCACCTATCACGAGTGCACATGAGGGTCCTCATCGTAGTGGGAGGGTTGTTCGTCAACCCGATAGGTATATGTTCTTGGGAGATTCTTCGAACAGGATCCCGGAAGAACTAGATACCGAACCCCTAAACTACACAGAGGTACTTCAAGAAAGGGATGCAAATCTGTGGCAAAAGGCAATGGAAGCTGAGATGGAGTCTATGTACTCTAATCAGGTCTGGGAACTTGGGGAACCATTATATCGGATAAAACCCATCGGGTGCAAATGGATCTACAAGAGGAAGAGAGGGGCAGACGGGAAGGTGGAAACCTTCAAGGTAAGGCTTGTTGTGAAGGGGTTTACTCAGAAAGAAGGGTTCAATTATGAGGAAACCTATTCGCCGGTGGCCATGCTTAAGTCTATCCGTACTCTCATATCCATTGCTGCGAATCTTGATTACGAGATTTGGCAGATGGATGTCAATATGGCATTCCTTAACGGAAGTCTTGATGAGAGCATCTATATGATGCAGCCAGATGGGTTCATAGCAAAGGGCCAGGGGCACATGTTGTGCAAGCTTAAGAAGTCCATTTATGGACTTAAGCAGGCATCAAGTTCTTGGAATACCCGATTTGACCAGGCGATCAAAAGTTTCAGCTTTGATAAGTGTCCTATCGAGTATTACGTGTACTGAAAACGTGATGGGACTAAGGTGGTGTTTCTTGTCATCTATGTCGATGACATACTCCTAATCGGCAACGATGTGGGGTTGTTATCGTCGGTAAAGGTATGGCTATCGAGTCAATTTGACATGAAGGACTTGGGAGAAGCAGGCCAAATCCTAGGGATTAATCTCTATAGAGATCGATCAAGGAGGATTTTGGGCTTATCTCAGGCCCGTTACATTGACACGATTATTGCTCATTTTGGCATGAGGAATTCCAAGAAAGGATTTCTTCCTTTCAGGCACTGAATTTCTCTATCTAGGGATCAGTGTCCTATAACACCCAAGGAGATAGAAAGGATGAGAGGTACCCCTTTTGCTTCTGCGGTCAAGAATATACTCAAGTACCTTAAAAGGACTAGGGAATATATGTTGGTGTACCTGGCAGACAGTTTTGTACCTTTGGGGTACACTGACTCAGATTTCCAGGCAGATAGGGATTCTAGGAGGTCCATCTCGGGCTACAAGTTTACCTTGGGAGGTGGAGCCGTCAATTGGAGGAGCGTGAAGCAATCTTACATTGCTGATTTTACCATGAAGGCCGAATATGTTATAGCTTCGGATGAAGCTAAGGAGGCAGTTTGGCTCAGAAACTTCCTGGTAGACTTGGATGAAGTACCTTCAGTATAGTCGCTTATTGTACTTTATTGTGACAATAGTGGAGCAGTTGCTAACTCGAAGGAATATAGAGTTCACAATAAAGGCAAGCACATAGAGAGGAAGTATCATCTCATCAGGGAGATTGTGCAGTGGGAAGACGTCGTCGTTTCCCAGATAGCATATGTGGAGAACCTAGCAGATCCTTTTACGAAGGCATTGTCTCAAAAGGTCTTTGATAAGCATGTAGAAGGGTTAGGTGTTAAATGTGTAGTTGCATGGCTTTGAGTATAAATGGGAGATTGTTGGGGTAGTATACTTAAAAGCCATGCTTTTATGTATTTATTATCCAGGATCCCTAAATATTAATGGGAATTATATTGAGATGTTATGCATATTCAGATTCATATTTATTTTCTGTATGATGTATGTATGAATTGTTCGTATATATTGTCCAGTATTTGACTCGTCGCATGAAGCGGGAAAGATCAGGTCAAAGGTTCAGACATATATGCAAGCAGCTCACGATCACAATGGACCCGGACTGTCCATTGGTACGGTAGTAGCTCATCGTTACATTGGCTGGTCTTAGCTAGGTTGAAAGGATCGAAACACGGTCTTGGGATTTGAGTCTCGAGCTCGATGTGTTAGTACACTTGGAGTGTGTTGAGTGGGATCAGTAGGATGATCAATTCTATACTGCCTATACGAATTGATCCACATCCTACATTATCAGTGATTACACGGTCTCTTAATCCCGACGCGATTGATCGAATCATATTCGGATAATGACCAGTACATTGAGTCACCAATGGCTGAGATTTCTATGGCGAGATCAATATGACCGGTGGGTTGGGTGTTGGCATTATTTGTTCGATGGTTGATAATCAGCTGACGGACACCTTGTCCGAAATAATAAAGGTTGAGGAGTTCCCCCATGTGTGCTTTGCTTATAAGTTTGATGATTCCAAACTCGGATGGTGGATCTGATGATCCGGCATGTCAATAAGTTAAGCGGTGCGGTTGCGAGGATTAGAGGATTTTAGAACCGGGTTGTCAGTAACCTAATTCGATTATCGGGAATCCATATCTTTAACATGGGGAGATGGCAGTGCATCTGGTAATCAGAAACTTGAGATATAATTCGAGTTTAGGGTCGGGAGTTCAACTAGGGCCTTTAGTGGAATAAGTCCTGGCTCATGCTTGAATGGATCTAACTCGGGGGATAGAGTTAGGGATATCCGGTATTCTCGTACGATTAGGCCGAGTCCTATACTTCCACGGGATCCCTCACGTGGCCCTTTTATATGAACGGGTTTTTTAGGAGGCTTCGGTTTTATTTAATTCAATTCTATCATCGGATTTAATCGCCGGGACGTTCGAGGTATTAAATTAAATGCTCGGGGGTATTTCTGGTATTTGTCTTGACTATGAATTTATTCCTAGGTGGCCGGCCCTAGTAGAGGATTATTCCCTAATTAATTAGGTGAAGATATATTGTAATATATTTAGGAATGTAATTAATAGGAAGGTAATAACAATGAGAGTTTTTTTAAGAGAATTTTTCTCCCTCTCTCTCACACATGGTCGGCCCTATTTGGGTGTGTATTGATTATATATATTTTGTATATATAATTTATATATTTAGATGGAGAATAAAAATAGATAACATTTTTATTTTCCTAAAAATATATGATGGCATATATATAAATAATATATTGATAAAAAACTAGAACTTAATTCCCATACATACTTGTGCCGCCCCCTTCCTCTCTCTCTCTCTCTCTCTCTCTCTCTCTCTCGGTTTTGCTCGGATCGGTGCCCACACGCCGGAGTCATGTATGTGCGAGGGTTATAAGTGAGAAGAACTTGCGGTGGTCTCGTCTTAACGTGGAATATTTAGAAGCTATACAACGTAGCTTCGATCGGTATATTTCTATCTCACTTGATATACTTGTTGCTATTCATGAAAAAAGTGTACCAAAAATGATTTTAATACGTAACGCTTCCATGGAAAACAATTTTCAACATCTATAAATTCTTCAATCCACTACTTGAAGTGGAGGATGGTGTTATCTTCCTTTATGCTGCCGAGGCACTTCATGTAATAAGCAAGCTTTGAGCTTGTTTGTACTTCTTGATCATCATATCCAAGGGTGTGAGTTTTCCTGCTGCTGAGGCAGCTCAAGCACCAAGCAAGTTTTGAGTTTTCGTATACTTCTTGACCAACATATCATGAGGTGAGAGATTTTCCACTTCGAGGTGTCACTGGTTTCTTTCTTCATCACCTTCAATCTCAAGTCTCAACAGGGTCCATAGCCTTTTGTTGTCTTGCCCAACTTGAGATAGAGTAGATCTATTCCTTGGCATTCTTCGGAGCTTCCTTGCTCAATATGTGAAGTCGATCCATTTGATATCTTGACCGAACCATCTTTTTCTTGATTACCCAAAACTTGTCAGAGTCCAATGCTATTCTTCTCTTGACATAAGCTGAGCTTCAAGATATGTATAAACCTGAAAAATGCTAACACTCATGCAAACAAGTCATTAGTGGTATCATGAACAAAGCAATATGTTTGTACATTGAACACACGATTGGACATACATAAAGATGATCACAAAGAAAAGGCTAACACTTTCCTTAAATACTAATTCAATTGATTGATAATATTTAAGGCCCTTGAAAAATCATGATGGTTTTGTAGGATTAACAATTTAATAAATAAATTTATTTGATTGTTATATTTATTAAAACCAAACTTCATCAAAATGACGATACCAGATTTAAAAGGTGAAAGATTAACATCCAAAAGATTAAATCAATTTGTTGTTATAAGTCAAAACAAACAAAGGTGTGATTGAAAGTCCATTAGGCAAACATACACCATACACATAATAAATATGATACAATAAATGTAATAACCTCTCGAATTTTACTTAATAGTATATCAGGGATCAACGATAAAAATACATAAAAGTATGACTTTTAAGTATAATATCTTAACAATCTCTCACTTATACTCAAAGCCATGTAGGAATGCATCTGACATCTAACCCTTCTACCTTAGTAAAAGGATCCTCTTGGTTACCCACATACGCAATCATGCAAACCACAACATTTCCACATTGTACAGTCTCCCGGATAAGTCATCACTTTCCCACAATGTTCTTTCGCGAAGAAAACACATATTCAATGGTGGACCTCCTAGAATCTCTATCAACCTGGAAATACGAGTCTGCATACCCAAAGGGTACAAGACTATTAGCCTGGTACACAGACATATACTCCCTAATCCATTTCAGGTACTTGAGTATATAATCTTGACCGCAGTCAAATGCTCTCCACTAAATTGGACTAATATTTGATTACCATGCCAACGACATAACAAATATCTGGTCTAGTATATAGTATGACATACATGAGAATTCCCACCTTCGAAGCATATGGAATACCTCTCATCCTCCCTATCTCCTGAGGTGTTCTAGGACACTGATCCCTCGATAGACTAATTCCATGTCGGAAAGGAAGAATTCCATTTTTAGAAATTTCCATTCCAAAACCATCAATTATCAAATCAATATAACGGTCTTGGGATAAGTTCAACATCCTATATGATCGATCTTGCAAGAGGTTGATCCCAAGGATTTGGCCCGCTTCTCCTAAGTCCTTCATGTCAAATTAACTTGACAACCATACCTTCACCGAAGAGAACATCCCCACATCATTGCCTATTAGGAGAATTGTCATTAACATAGATGACTAGAAACATTACCTTGTTTCCATCGCTCATCCAGTACACACAATATTCGATATGACATTGATTAAAGTCGATGTTTTTGATCGCCTAGTCAAATCGAGTATTCCAAGACTTTGATGCATGGTTAAGTCCATAAATGGATCTCTTAAGCTTGCACAACATATACTCTTGGCCCTTTGCTACGAACCCATTTGGTTGTATCATATAGATGCTCTCATCAAGACTTCCGTTATGGAATGCCGTCTTAACGTCTATCTGCCAAATCTCGTAGTTCAGATTCACAGCATTGGATAATAGAATCCGTATGGACTTAAGCATGGCCACTGGTGAATATGTTTGCTCATACATGAACCATTTCTTTCTGAGTAAATATGTTTGCTCAAGCCTAGCCTTAAAGGTTTCCACCTTCCCGTCCACACCTCTCCTTTTATTTTAGATTCATTTTCTCCCGATGGGTTTTATCCCATCTAATGGATCTACAGACTCCTAGACCTGATTACAGTACATATACAGTATTTCAGATTCCATAGCCTTTTTCCATAAGTCTGCATCCTTGTCTTGAAGTGCTTTATTGTAATTACGGGGTTCGGTATCAAGTTCTTCTTGGATCTTGTCAAGTGACTCTTTTAAGAACATAAACCTCTCGGGTTGACAAACAACCCTCCCACTATGACAAAGCCCCTCCTGTGTACTCACGATAGGTTGTGTCTCATTCCGCACAACAGGTATACTTTCCGGTTGTACCATATATTCAGTCCTAACATCTTTTAGAACAATCTGTGATCGGGGTTTGTGGTTTATTACATATTTCATTCCAATAATTTTGCATTTATACTAACAAATATCCTGTAATTCTTAGGATTATAGAATAAACCACCCTTGGTTCCTTTGGGGTACCCTACAATGAAACAGACTTCTATGTTTGGTTCCACCACAATTGTATCTCCCAGCAACACGTGCTAGGAAACCTCATATCTGAAAATGTTTAAGACTTGGCTTACGCTCAGTCCATAATTCCAAAGGAGTACCGGGAACCGCCTTAGTAGGTATCGAATTCAAAATATATGCCGCTATCTCTAACGTAAATCCCTAAAATGAATGTGGAAAATCCGAACAACTTACCATCTCCTTAAGGAACCTCCTCATCGCTACACCTTTCTGCCGAGGCATCCTTAGTGCAGACAACAGGGATGTAATCCCATATCCTGACAAATAGTCCCTAAACTCCTAAGAGGTATTCACCACCATGATCATGAGGTCTTATCTACCTCTTTCCAGGTTGTACATTTGACCACATACATCAGAATGAACCAATCTCATCACTTATTTGGCTCTAAGTCCCTTGGCCTATTAACGACCTCTTGGTCATCTTACCCTCTAAACAGGATTTACAGACTGGAAGTGCCTCTACTTTCAATGAACCTAAAGGTCCTTTTTATACTAGTCTTTGTATCCTTTTTAGATTAAGATGACCAAACGAAGATGCCTAAGTATTATTTGGTTCAGCGAGGAACCTTTCCTATTTATTAGAAAAACATGTATGTTATTAACCTCATCGTTTTGAATAAAAGAAATTATCTGGTGCAAAATACAAAGACCATTATCCAATGTACCACGACAGATGAAGTGTTTGTCAACCATAATATTACAAAATTGCTTATTGAAGTAAACACAATATCTGTTAATCCCCAATCAGGAAATCGGAATCAAGTTCCACCTGATTTGAGGTACGTACAAATATTCTTTAAAATTAAACACCTATTTCTACTATAATTTGGAACTACGTCTCCCACTTTAGTAGCAGTCCCTGAGAGTCACACAATATCAGATGGTAAACCTTGTCATCTTTTAGTTGTTTGGTCACCTAGGACCCCTGCAATGAATTGTAGATATGATTAGTGGCTCTTGTATCTATATACCAGACTTCCGTAGATACAACTGCAAAGCAGAATACCACAACTAAAGATAAGGCTTTACCTACAGCCTTTTTGTTCTTCGGGCCAGGACAATCTTCTTTCTAATGCCCTATATTCAAACAATAATAGCAACCACCCTTAGGCACCTTATTCTTTGCCTTGGGAGTTGATGGTTCCTACCAGCTAACCCTTTGTGCATTGTCCTGTTCCACCCCTTTCTTTTTCCTGTAACCACCTCTTGGCCTAGAAGGAGAAACCTTTTTTACAACAAACACATGGGCTGATTTCTGGATAACACCCTCCACTGCCTCTAATTCTTTCAATAATTATGCGAAAGAAAATTTAGACGGGATCGCAGAAATGAATCTAGTAGTGACTGGAACACGTTATATACCTGGGTTTCCCCATTAATCTTGTTTCCAAGGACCTTTAACACGTTAAGAAGACCGGTTATCTTCGAAACATGGTCCCTCCCTAGTGTACCTTATGCCATATTCGTGTTGACAAGACCCAACATGGCCGTCTGTCTTGTTGCCCGACCTTGCTCGCCAAACATTTTTATAAGGTTAAAAATCATATCAGCTGTAGATTGCATAGACTGATACTGGCTTTGCAAAACAACTGACTTATAAGTCGAGATATCACAACGTGCCATCCTATCAGCCTTTTACCCTATCCTGGTAGTACCGGATCTCTTATTTTAAAGATCCATTATTAGGAACGGGTGGACTGGGATCAAATGACTTGAACATATCGTCATTAAAAACAAGTGGATTGAAACTAGATCCCATTATTAAATCGTTAAAAACAAAAGAGAAAACTTTTTATTTCTTTGAAAAATTTAGGGTCCCTCAACTTTTTAATTTTAAATAAATTATTGGCAGCCCGAGTCCTTTGTGATTATGTATGCCACACAGTGTGGATGTCTAATAATCAATCCTCGTCCGGCCATACTTGCTTGTCTATTAATTCCTCTGGAAAAATATCACAACAAATGACATTCATCCAGACTCACTTTAACTGATTTGGCCACGCAGTGTGGATATCTAACAATTAACGAACAAAGAACTAACAGGCCTTTATTAATTCCTTCAGTCCCCGCAAAAAAAGAAAAAAAAATAAAAACAGTGGCTCCTCGGGGAGGATGATTTTAACCACGGGTTAAGTGTATAAGCAACACATTAAATTTGAAAATCCTGTGTTCAAGACCTGGCCTCGGTGTGAACGAACCCTACTTTGCAGAATTTTTCAAATTAACCCCTGTCGGGGATTCGTGCAAGAGATACCATGATTTTAACTCGTCCTTATAGAGACTGATCATGCCGGTACGCGAGTTAAAAACACATCTCCAACGAACGTGTAATGGAGACTGTAGGATTTATCTCTGACTAAATCCTTCTCCCACATAATATTCTAAAACTGAAGGTTTTACCTTTTGTTTATTTTAAAATATTAATTTTTTTAATTATCTGATTATTATTAAATCTAGTTTTAATAGATTAAAAATTCATGTTTAATTCCATTAAATCAAACAAAAGTTTTTCCTTATTTAATTTTGCGAAAAAAATTAATTAGTCTGGTTTTCTTAAGAAAATTGCCCAAATTAATTATCCACTCAATGAAAAAATTAAATAAACTAATTATCTATTTATTTTTCGTTTTAAAATTGTTTGGGATTTTTATTTTATTAAAACCATTTTTCCTTATATACTCCCGATTAAAATCCACGTAATTAAATAAAATAAATAAAAAATTACGGCAAAATAAATAAAATAAAATCGTTATGATCTGGACCCTTCATTTTAATCTTTTAATCTAACGGCCTCGGATTATAGATTAAATGGCTATGGTTTTGGAACCTTAAACGAGTCGTCAATAACTCGATCTTCTTCCTCAGCCCTCGAACCACCGTCACAGCAACGAACCACCGCTGGAACAATGGAAAAGTCTTAAAAAGAAGCTCGAAAAAGCCCCTACGGTGGCAAAATTGCTATTGTGTGGGCAACAACGTGCAATCGACTTCAAGCCGTTGTTTGGCCGTCTTCCTCCACCTTTGAAGCTCCCAAAAATTACTGTAGTTAGGCAACATCAAAAAATTTATCCACACCAAAAATTGCGTCCAAAATCGAAGCAGAAGTGCACCGAAAAAATCTTTGACCGAGACGTCATTGTTTATGGTGCGATTTTGCATCATCAATTTAGGAAAATATTTTGGACTCATTTCCATCGTCACTTTGTCGCTATCGAACCACCATTAGAAGGATAACAGATTGACCTTAATTCTAGACAAAACAATTGCATCAAAAAAAGTACCTGAAAGCCCCAAAAATGGACCACGAAACTGTCAGTAATGCCCTGGCCGCACCTGCTGTTGCCGCTGCTCCAGGGTCCTTTTTCGGCTCGTTTTCGACCTCTGTTTTATGATCTGATTTACAATAATAATAAAGAAAGATAAATTGAATGAAATTAAAATTACATCACAAATCCTATGCCCCACGTAGGAGGTGTACAACCAATTTAATCTCGATTTAAAAATCATCGAGATAGACAATTAAAAAGCGATATAAAGTAAACTCTTCATTCAAACCATTATAGATCTGGATCATAACGACGTGTGTTGCAAAAAAAAGGTTAGAACACATGTTTTTCATGAAAAACACAATTGGCTCTGATACCATTGTCGGAGCCGCACATCGGAAAAGGTTCGAAAAATGACGTCATGACCGTAAAAAACATCGTATTATGCTTTTCTTGAAGAAAACCAATTACGTATTTTGGGTTTATTTTCGAAATATACCTTTAGAAACTTGTAGTAATGTTTCTAGAACCTCAAAACTAGATGAGACCACCTTAGAACCTTCTCGTGTATGTCCCGGGTGTGCTAAAACTATCACGGAGTGTGGGCGCCGTATTCGATCGAGGCTTGTTTCTTTTTCTAGGTTTCTTCTCACACAAAAACCCTCAAAGTTGTACAAAATATACAGGAGAGGGAGGGGGTGGTGGCTAGGGTTGGTGTCTGGAGAAATATTCGAATTCTCTTATCTTGATACATATATATTTTAAGCTCATAGGGAGTATGATATATATCACCTTACCAAAAATTTACATAGAATATATATCCCACCAAAAATATTGACATAGAATCTTTATATATGGCCGGCCATATTAGAGAGAGTATGGAGAAATTTTTTTCCTCATTTTAGTATATATGTCCATATATTAAAATATGCTAAAAGTATATATCATTACCAAAAAGTATAAATGGGAATACACAGTTAACAAAATTAATCCATTCTCTGACAAAGCTAGGGTCGGCCATTAGGGGAAGTCCCTAATGTGCCCCTTCGCCTATTATAACCCTGAACATTTAATTTAATACCCCGACTGTCCTTGCAAAAAATCTGACGATCGAATTAAATAAAATAATATTCGAAACCAACATGAAATTATTCCGCGCGTGTAATGGGCTAAGTGAGGGATCAGGAGTAAGTATAGGACTCGGGCTAACCATATTAGAAATCCGAATATCACTAAATCAACCCCCGAGTTAGATCCTTTCTCGCACGAACTAGGACTTATTTCAGTAAAGGTTTTTACTGAACTCCCGGCCCTAACTCAAATTATGTCTCGAGTTTTCAATTGTAAGTTGAACTGATATCTCCCAATGTTTAAGATATGCATTCATGATAACTAAATTCGGTTACTGACAACCCGGTTTAATTATCATCTTACCCTCACAATCACGTCACTTAACTTATTGAGTATGCCGGATCAATCGATCCACTGGCCAGATTTGGCATAGTCAAACTTAGAAGCAAAGCACACGAGGGGGAACTCCTCAACCTAAGTCGAATTTGGTTTTCGTCAGTTGATTATCAACCATCGATCAAATAATGACAGTACCCAACCCACCGGTCATATTGATCTCAATATCAAATCCTCAGCCATTAGTGACTCAAAGCACTACGCTTTATCTGACCATGATTCGATCAATCACGCTGGGATTAAGACTTCGTGCAATACATGATAATATAGGATGTGGATCAATTCATATGGTCAGTATAGAATTCATTATCATATTGATCCCGCTCAATACACTCCAATTATACCAACACATAGAGCTTGAACATCGAATTCGCAGACTAAAATTCGAGGGATTCGACCTAGCCAACACCAGCTAATATAACGATTTGCTACAATCGTAGCAATAGATATTCTAGGTCCATTGCGATTGTGAGCCTACCAATATATTCTGCCAAAACTTATTATCCGATCGTCCCCGCTTCATACAGCGAGTTAAATATTGGACACAATATACGGACTATGTATTCATACAACATACAAATAATAAATATGAAACAATAAATGCAATAACCTCTCGAATGTTACTCATTAATATACCAAGGATCAATGATAAAAATACATAAAATCATGTCTTTTATGTATACTATCCCAACATATAATGCATGCTACGCACCTCTGTTTTTCTTCGCTTCTTTCTACTTTTTCCTTTTCGGGTCAAAAAGGGGGAGAGATAGTGTTTTGATGAATTTCTTGAGATGTAGTGGTCTAACTACATTTGATACTATGATATGATATTTTACTTATAAGCTTTACACATAATGTATGGTTTAGTCATCTATAGTTGTCTTTATCTTTATTCGTTTCTATACGCATGCATGATTTTATTACCTACAATTTTTTCGTTCTTTGATTACTCTTAACATGCATTTATGTTTTATTATATCACATATCTGCTTCATGTTGGTTTTGAGTTTCCTGTGTAGTGAGTAGGAAGATGATGTTTGTACAAGCCCTACAGTTTTGTATAGGTCATCGAGTTTATGTGAGCTGAGTGTTCTCATGTATTTTTGTAGACTTTATCTAGTATATACTTGTTTATTTTAATGATTTTGTCCAATAATGCCTAAGGGGGAGATTGTTAGTATATTGGTTATTCCCAAGTTAAATACAAAATCATTGTGTGTGTACCTTTAATTTTGCGTTTTCAGTTTTGGGTGTTTGTGTCTATGTCCTTTGTTCGATTCACAAGCAAGCCCACTCCGATCTCCTACAAGGTATATGACACCCACATACACACACTCATACGCATTCATCACATCATATATTTTAGGGTAGTTTGTGTTTTTGTTGCCTTAGAGAATTCGTAGCTTTTCCATGAATTATAGGCATTAGCGTGCAAATGTGGCACGAGAACTGTAACAGTCTGACCTTTCTGCTCTTAAATAAAACATTATTTAATTTAAAGAAAAACTTCTATTTCAAAAATAGGTGAAATACTGCTCCATATGTAACTTTTGCTTCTGAAAA
>JAULLG010201587.1:0-12516 GCA_035668355.1 Sarracenia leucophylla
AAGGATCGACCTTTTGGTTGAAAAGGATCGATCTTTTGAAAAAGATGATCGATCTTTTGAAATACATGATCGATCTCAAAAAAAAAGGATCGATCTCATGAAAGAGATGATCGATCGTTTGGTAGAAAAGATCGATCTTTTGGAAGGAAAGATCGATCTTTCTTATACCAAAAAAAAAAAAATGCAGACACACTTTTGATTCACTGATAAGGCATATAAAGGCATGAAAGAATATGACATTTTGGCATGAAAATAAATCACAAAAACACTAACAAAAAGCCTTCTAAACAGATTAGATGTTACCAAATTGTATGCCGAAAACTTATCCATTTGCCTAAGATTTTTGTAGCCCCTTTTAGTGGGCTATTGTCACCAGCAAGGTGACTTGTTTCTCCTTTTTTTAAGCATTCAATAGGGGTACATCTTGGCTTTCCCTTTCTATCCCTTAGCCATTGCTCTTCTTGGCTAGCACCTACAAAATAATCATGGTGGTGGTATTTTTGTTCCCATTTTCTTGTGGGTTCTTGGGAGTTAGCACCATAAATATTATGCATAAAAGGTGCGTTAAATCTATGCATATAAAAAGCATGGTATCTCCTAATAGGAGATTTGTAATTGGCTCTCCAATTGGATTGCCCAATGTTGGTTTGTCTCTTATCATGCATTCTAGGCATCCTAGCAATATTAGGAGGGGGATCACCCTTCCTAATTCAAACTTTTCTACTAGGCTTATTACCCTTAGGTCTAGAATAACAAAATTTGAAAATATATCCATTTTTTCCGCAAAAAGTGCAAGTCATACGTTTTTGAATGGGAACTTGGGTAAAGGGATTTTTATGCACTTTCTTTTGATCATTGGAGTTAAACCCATAACCCTTCCTTACTGAAGGTGCATTTGGTCCCTAGGTTCATTTTCAAGTTCCTCTCACCTTGAGTGAACTTTGAAATTATCATAGTCAACTCCTCAACTTTTTAAACAATGGTTTCATCTAAAATCTCGGTTGAGGATACTAAAACTTACTTTTCTTTTTCTTTTTCAAAATCTTCAATTTTAGATTTCTTTTTCTTATTACCCTTAGACTTTGCTTCTTCCAATTTGTTAAGACAAAAATCTAAAGATTCTTGAAGCTCATCTATAAAAGGTGTGTTTTCATTTTCACTATAATTTTCACTATCACTACTAGAATAGTAAATTGCCTCTCCTCCATGTGCCATGAGTGCGCGGTTGCCTTCGTTGTCGGTGGAGTCTCTATCTTCACTTTCACTAGACTCCGTATCATCCCACGTAACTTTGGCTTTCATGGCCCTCTTGGGATGCTTTCATTTATCCTTTTTGAGCAAAGGACAATTAGGCTTTATATGCCCCGATTTCTTGCATCCATAGCATATCACCTCTTCATCTTCTTCATCATCCTCTTCTTTTGAACTTGATTTCTCTTTGTGTTTTGAGGATTCCCCCTTTCGTCCTTCTTTCTTGAAGAATCTTCTTCCTACTTTCTTATTTTTGAGGAAGTTCTTGAATTGGCGGGTGATGTGTGCCATGTGTTCATCCTCCTCACTCGAGCTTTCCTCCTTTGATTTGTTCTTTTTGGTGGAGGCTTTCAAAGTTATATCCTTCTTCTTTCCTTCATCTACATTGGCACCTTTCTTGTTTAGCTCGTGTGTCACGAGGTTGCCAAGGAGCTCCTCTAAGCTCAATGTAGTGAGGTCATTTGCCTCTTAAATGGTGGTAACTTTGGCTTCCCATCTTTCCGATGAGCACCTAAGAATTTTTTGCACCATCTCTGTATTGGAATAGACTTTACCAAGATACTTCAAACCATTAATCATGTTAGTAAGACGTGTAAATATTTCAGTAATAGTCTCATCATCATGCATTTTAAACAACTAATAATTATGCACTAGGAGACTAATCTTAGACTCCTTAACGTGATTTGTCCCCTCGTGGTAGGCCTCAAATCTATCCCAAATTTGCATTGTCGTATCTCATGACGATATTCTATTAAATTCAATTCTATCTAAGGTACAAAACAAAATGTTCATGACTTTGGAATTCATAGTATTTTGTCTAATGTCAGCCTCATCCCATTCGGATTCATGCTTAGAGAAAGTCTTACCATCCACTACATTGGTAGGTGTTTTAGGCCCGGTCATAATCATTTTCCAAAGATCATAGTCTATGGATTGGATAAAAATTTTAATTCTAACTTTCCAAAAGGTGTAGTCCGTCCCATTGAAAAGTGGAGGTCTGTATGTGGATTGTCCCTCAGATGCAGCAAAAATGAAGCTTGAAGTTGCCATAGAATCTTAACTCTAATATGCAAAAATATATAGCAAGGTGAAGAGCCGAGGCTCTAATACCAATTGTTGGTCCGGATAGGCAATTTGGGGGGTGAATAGGTTGTAGGCAATGCTAAACTTTTTCGGTCTCTCTAAAACTTATTTCAAACAATCAAGTTATATCAAATATGCAGTGGAAACAAACTAGATAAAATGCAAGAAATAAACAAATTAAGAGAAACAAGAATGCAAACCACAACATGGACACGTATAATGGTTCGACCCAATATTGGCCTACGTCCACTCTCTTAAGAATTCATGATGTTTCCACTAAGAAAGGTTTTACAGATAAGCTTGGACCTCTCATTGTTACAAGTCAAGTGTAACATATCCTTCTATTGGATGAAGTGTAACTGTCTTCTTCGCCAAGGGCCAAGAGTAGCTGCCTTCTTCTATCGGGTGAAGAGCAACCGTCTCCTTCTATAGTGAAGTGAAACCATGAATGTATTCTTTCAATATGTGAATAGTAACCTCCTCTTTCTATGGTGAAGTGTAACATTGGAAAAGAAAATGTTGTTATAGCAGTAACTCAAATCTGGAGCCTTCTCCTTGTGAGATGATTTTACAAATGATGGTTCACTACAAGATTCTCTCTCCCTCAAAAAGAATTTATGATAAAATACAATTAAAGACTAAGAGAGGAATTACAAATAAATCTGGTGTAGACAACCAGAAGTAAAGCTCAAGGTATACAGTGAATATTGAGCAAAATAGAGGATTCGGTAGGTCAGAGACTTGAATGAGAGTAAATGATTATGCTTGTGTATCTACCGACCTTGCAACCTTCATTCAATGCTCTTTATATAGTCTCTCTCAATAATATAACCGTTGGGGCTTAGAATGGAAAGATTTGAGCCAAAATAGAGCCTTTGTGAACCTAGGATTTGAAATTCCCAACAAAAACTGATGAACTTTTGGCCCAAACTGACGAAATTTTTAGCCAAACTGACAAAATTTTCTTCCACGGGAGGAGAGAGAAAAATCTCAGTATAAAACTGACGCAAGAACGGACGAACTTTTGAATAACCCTTTAGTCGCTTCGAATTTTGGATTTTTCGAAAACTTCGTTCAACTTCGAACCATCATATCTCCCTCATACGAACTCCAAATACGTAAAATCTTATATCAAAATTGAAGCCCTTGAAGTCCTCTTTCCAATGGTAAAGGTCTGACCTTTAATTTCCATGTATGGAAAAATTTATTCTTGAAATACTAAGGGTATGTCAGATTGGACCTTGATCTCACCGTTTGCTAACATCACCCTTTGATCTTTTTAGGTTCCTGGACATGAACAATGATCTTCCCTTTTGCTAACAAACTCGAAATGAGTTCTTCTTCAACCTCCATTGATGCTTTTTCACTTATTCAACTTCAAATGATATCTCTCCATTGCTAAAATACTCAATAAGCTTTCAACTTGATTTTCTTTCATCTTTAACATCTTCGCTTGGATTTTTGCAAAACTTGGACTAGAATATATCTAAATTAGTCCTGAAAATATTTTCTTAAACAGAGGGAAATATTAGCAACGCAAATGAATGTGTTGGAATAATCAAAATCAAAACAAGACGTGATTGAATAAGCCTTTAGGCTAGCATAAACTAATTCCAACAACCATAAAATAAATATATACAGGTTTACGTGGAAACTCTAGGGAAAAAATTATTCACCGGGATGAAAACCACGACACCAAACACACAACTTAATATTAATACGAATCAAGAAGGTTATCAAAATACATGAAAATAACTTATACCCATATACCCATGGACTCCTAACTCCGGTATTGTTGACGCACCTGCCGCAGTTCCTTCTTTGATCCCGTAATGACCACGGGTGCCACTCCCGATCTCCTTATCAACGAGGGCTCCGAGATACCTCGGCTAAGGGTGTGTATACTGCGGAAGGTGTGTGTATGATATGGTTTATGGATGGATATTACAAGGTATCAATGAACACAATCCATAGGAAGTGTTTAAGATACCTCTACAACCTTCAAACTATGCTTCAATGGTAATATGAAAGCGTAAGGATCAAGGCGAGGCCAAGAGAGAAGCCGGAGGAAAGGGGATGCACCAGCTGAAGCTCTCAAACAAAAGGCTCAACCCTAGGTGCCGTTTAGCTATGTATATATAGGAAAATACACCAGCGCTAGAGCACTCTTCGAGTGTGCCGCATGCGCTATAACTCTCACGTGCGCTCTTCGAGCCCATTTAAAGATAGTAGGCTTTTTCTTCCTGGGCCAATAAGAGTCATTATGGTTATATCGTTAAGCTCGATTGCTCTACGAGCGCGCTACTGGCGCTTGGAAAACCCAACTCTTGGTAGAGAGGAATTGAGACATTAAACATAGGCGCTTGAGCTCTTTACGAGCTCTCTTTGGGCACCTTAATATCTCAACTCTCGGTAAAGAAGAATTAAGACATTACTCACGGGCTCTCTTCGGGTGCCTCAGCATCTTAACTCTCAGCTTATCGAGGTAGGCACAAATTAATGTTTACCGATCGAGCATTCTACGAACTATCGGAGGCGGTGGAATGTGCTCGTGCCCGTTCTCGCGTGAGTGTCCATAATTCATATTAAGTCCCGAATTCTCTATGGCAACAAAATACAAAAACTACATTATATGATATGTGATGTGAATGTATATGGGTGTGTGTATGTGAGTTCCATATACCTTGTAAAGATCGGAGCGAGCTTGCTGAATGTGATCTGGATGAAGGACCTAGACACAAACACCCGAAAAACCCAAACCTAAAATTAAAGGTATAGACACAATGATTTTATGCTTAACCCGGGAATAGCCAAAATACTAACAATCTCCAAATAGGATACTGAAACTATGTTCTGCCTAATTTAAGGTACATGTAAAATGTTCTTCAAAATTAAACTCCTATCTCTACCAAAAGAAAGAGCAATATCTCCCACTATGGTAGCAGATACCTGCAAGTTATTCTCCATCTGAGGATATACCTTGCCATCATTAAGCTGTCGGGTCATCTGGAACCCCTGTAAAGAGTTAGATACATGATTAATGGCTCATGTATCTACACAACAGGTTCCGATAGATACAGCCACTAAACATGATTCAGCAAATGAAGAAAAGGCATTACCTCCAACCGCCTTGTTCCATGATTAGGACAGTCCCTCATCTAATGCCTCGACTTCTGACTGTTGTAACAACTACCATTAGGCAGCTTAACATTTTCCTTAGTTGTTAATGGCTTCTTCTTTCCAATTATCAGTGCATTAACCTGTTACGGCCATTTCTTCTTCTTCTTACCAGATTTTGGCTTAGAAGAGGAAGCCTTTTCTGGAACAAATGCATGGGTGAACTTCCAAATAACACCTTCACTGCATGTTGTTCTTTCAACAATCTCATCAAAGAAAATTCAAGTTTTCACATGGTATAATTAGGACAGAATTGTTAAAATGAATCCGACAGCAACTAGAGCATGATATCAACCTAGGTTTTCCCATCAATCTTAGCTCCAAGGACCTCCAGCTCGTTAAGAAGACCTATTATCTTCATAACATGGTCCTAACCGGTGTACCCTCTTCTTTGCTCGTGTTTATGAGAGCCCTCATGGCAACCTGCCTTGCTCCCTAACCTTTATCATCAAGCATTTCTGTAAGGTTCACCATGATCTCAACTGTAGATCCCATAGTTTGATGCTGGCTTTGTAAAATATCTGAAATAGATTCTATGATGTAGCAACTCGCCATCCTATCAGCCTTCTTCCACTTCTCATAATACTGAACCTCATGTTTAGAAGATTCAGTACTTGGAGTTAGGGGATAGGATTCAAACAATAGGAACATATAATCATTTGAAATTAGAACTATGTCGAGGATTCATATCTAAGTGATAAAACTAGGTCCGGTTAACATATGTTTTTGGAGTATAGCTTAAGTGGATTAAAAGATCTCATTATGAACCCGAGAAATAAAAGAGAAATTATTTCAAATTCTTTGTAAATTTAGGGTCCCTCAACCTTTTAATTTTAAAAGAATTATTGACAGCCCGAATCCTTTGTGATTATGTAGGCCATGTTAGTGTGGATGTCTACTAACCAATCTACGTCTGGAAAGACATGTCAGTCTATTAATTTACTCTCAGAACCAAATATCATAATAAATGCCATTGGCCCAGAGTCACATCAAGTAATGCGCCACGTTAATGTGGACGTCTAACAATCAACGAACAAAGAACTATCCCGACTTTTATTCCTTGATATACGACATTCCATGTAAATTAAACAGCTAATAACTTAGGTCCCCACAAATAAAAACTGTGACTCTTATAGGGTTGAAATTTTTATTCACATATTAAATGTGTAACCATCACACTTAATTTGAAAAGCCCGTGTTTAAATCATGGGCCCAGTGTGAACGAACCCGACTTTGCACATTTTTCAAATTTACTCCTTTAGGAGATTCATGCTAGAGATACCATGACCATACCCCTTCCGATAGGGAGACGGAAATCGAGCCGACACGCAAGCTATAATCATATCTCCACGAACGTGTGATGGAGACCATAGAATTTATTTGTCACTAAACATTTCACCAACATAATATTTTAAAACTAAGGGTTTTTCTTTTGTTTATTTTAAACTATTAAACAAATTTTAATTTTTTCGATTAAAGATAAATTCTGTTTTTAATCAATTAAAATGTTCCATGTTCAATCTTTTTAAAATAAACAAAAGTTTTCCTTATTTAATTTTGTGAAAAATATTAATTACCAGGGTTTTTAGAAAACACCCTAATTAATATTACATCTAACGCAAAAACTAAATATATTACTTATTTATTTATTTATTTATTTATCCCGTTTAAAAATTATTCAGATAATTTATTTTAAAAATCCCTTTTTTCTATAATATTCTTGATTTAAAAATCATGCATATAAATGAAAAAAATAAATAAAATAAAATCTATCAACAACATTTAAATAAATAAGTAAATAAAAAACTAAATAATTAAATATAGTCATTATGATATATCCGTTTAATCTTTTAATCAGGTTGTCTAGATTAAAGATTAAAGAACAAGCGTTTTATGAACCCTAATCAAGCCTTCATAGGTCTGACCTCGCTCATCAGCCACCAGACAACCATCTCGGCCCTGAACCACCAATGGACACACCGAAATAGGCCCAAAAATAGTCCTCAAACATGCCTTACTGGTTGGTACTTGCACCAGGTAGATTTTTCGCCAACTTTGAGACTCCATTTGGCCGCCTTGCAACCAAAATCGAATCACCATGGAAACACCATTGAATGAGCATTGAGAGCTCTCGAAATTTGGAAAAAAAACACGTCGAAAAAGGATGTCAAAGGCTGCAAAAAAAAACCCCCAAATAGGGCCTTACCCGCTGGTCCCTATGCCATACAACTTTGCTACCACTTTTAAGCCTCCGTTTGGCCAACTTGCAGCCGCCATCGAACCACCACATAAACCCCATTGAAGGAGCATTGAGACCACCACTGCTATAATGGCTTGTTAGGCCTCCTCTTTGACCACCTTGCAGTCGCCGTCAAACCTCCATCGAACCACTATCAAGCCACCTCAATTTTAGAAAAATAATCGTGCCAAAAAATGTTGTTGAACACCCTTGAATCAGGTTGCGAAGGTAGCACCCCGATCTGATTATAATAATGATAAAAAAAAAGAAATAAATGATTATTATATTTAAATCCTATACCCCACTTCGGAGGCGTACAATTAATCTACCTTGATCAAAACATCGAGAAAAATGATAAATGCATAGGATTAAAACACAAACCAAACCTTCATTCATTCAAAGGCCAGGATTATAATGACTTATGGCTGAAAAAAAGATGTTAGAACATCCCATTTTTCATGAAAAATTTAGCGGTGGCTCTGATACCTCTGTTCGAGCCGCGTAGCGGATGTTCAAAAATTTTCATGACACGATGAACGCCATGACGATTTTTCACAAAAAAAAAAATGATTAATATATACTGATATAAATATTAAAATTATACCTTTAAGGATCTTGGACAAGTTCCTTTGATGCCGAAACCAGTTGAGACGATCTAACGATCTTCTCGCATATTCTCGACGCGCTACAATGAACTCAGTGGGTGGGCACCGATCCCGTTTCCGTATACTTTCTTCCTTTGGTTTCTCACACTTGTTGTCTTCTATTTTTGTGGGAAATTTGTAGCTATAGGGGAGAGGAGGTGGGTCGCTACGGTTGAATCATGAGAGGGAGAGAGAATGAAGATGATATATATATATATATATCTCCCATCTTCCATATAATTTATGTAACCTTCCAAATCTATATATCAGCGTCCTATCGAGTATTGTGTGTACTGAAAGCGTGATGGAAACAAGGTAGTGTTTGTAGTCATCTATGTTGATAACATACTTCTAATCGGCAACGATATGGGGTTGTTATCTTTGGTTAAGGTATGGTTATCAAGTCAATTTGACATGAAGGACTTGGGAGAAGTAGGCCAAATCCTTGGAATCAACCTCTTGCGAGATCGATCACGTAGGATGTTGGGCTTATCACAAGCCTGTTATATTGACTTGATTATTGCTCGTTTTGGTATGAAAAATTCCAAGAAAGGATTTCTTCCTTTCATACATGGAATTACTCTATCTAGGGATCAGTGTCCTAGAACATCCTAGGAGATAGGGAGGATGAGAGGTATCCCTTATGCTTCCACAGTAGGGAGTCTCATGCCATCGACTTCGACCCCACCACCATCAACTCCGACGAAAGCCAGATGCACGAACAAAAACTTTGACAAATACTACTTGATATAGCATACTTGTCCCACTGCCTGTCCAGAACGATGTGAGGTTGATTGTGCCACTTGCAGTCCTTTTTGTGGTAAGTCTTTTTTCTTCTTCTCACATTCTTTGATATTAAACATAACACTAAGATTAGAATTGTTCTCTCTTTTTTTTAAAAAAAATTGAAATTAAGTGGTTTATGATAAGTGATTTGTTAAAACAGATTTGCAAAAATAATGGAAATATATAAATTTAGGGATTAAGATCCTCTCCATTTCCCTAATGTAATAGAGGCTTCCATTATATCAAAACTACGTAGTTTTGTGTATTAAACTACGTAGTTTAATAAAATTTTATTTTGTATTTTAAATTTTTAATACACAAACTATCGTAATTTTAATATAATGGAAGCCTCCATTTCATTAGGGTAATAGAGGAGATCCTAATCCTAAATTTAGCCGTTATATTTTAAATTTTGGGGAATTTAGGATTGAGGACTTTGTTTAATATGAAATTAGAATTTAAACCAGGTCAATTAATTTTAATAGATTTAGACCTTTATGTTGGTCCGAAAGGCAATCCAACAGGGGGTGAATTGGGTTTTAAAGAAAATAAAACTTTTAATCTCTTTTCAAAAACTTAAAATAGTTTTTCAAAAACTAAATACGAGTGAATAAATGCAGCGGAAATAAGCAAATAAAATTGTAGAAAAATAAAGAGATTAATGGTAAGAGATACTTCAAACACAAGGCAAAAGATTTATAGTGGTTCAGCTAAATCCCAGCCTATGTCCACTCCTCAAGAATTCTCTTGAGAATTTCACTAACCAAGATGTTTGCGGGTACACCTTAAGCCTGATACAAGGTTTGTTTGCGGGCACACATCTTCAAAGCCTAGATAATGATGATTGCGGGCTGACTCCTTAAAGCCTGATAAAGGACGATTGTGGGCTCACCTTTAAGGTCTAACAAGCTTCACGAGCTTATTCTTTGAGATATGCTCTCTCGAAGGAAAAAAAAGGGTGGCTCACCCTTTTTACAAGTGATAAGTGATTTAGAAATCACTGTGATTCACTCACTCCTAAAATCTCACAAGATTTACAATGAATGAGTATTAAAGAGGAGGAGCATAAAGACAGGTATAAAGAATAAGAAATAAAAGCTCTAAAAATTAGAAATTAAATTTGAGCTATCGGAGGAGCAGTGAACTGATAGATGGGGGTTATGGTGTTTCTCTTATGTTTTCTGAAGATCACCAACTATTCCTATGAGGAATAAATGCTCCTTAAATAGATTTTCATAAAATCTGACCATTTGAGAAGAAGTCCTAACCGTTGAGAGCATTTAATGCTCTAAAGATATAGTCATTGTGAGCTTCAGAATTTTGAACTTTACACGCTAGTATCGACTCACTACTTATGGGGGTCAACTCATTGCATTTGGATTTAAGGTCCATGTCTGATTAGGTCGACTCATCAACTTGAGGTGTCGACTCAATCTTCTATAAGATCTTTCTCCAACTGCAGGTGTTGACTTATTCTTCGAATGGGTCGGCTCATCTTTGATAAGCTGAGAGTCTGTTTGAGCGTCTGATATTGGGACGACTCATGGAACTTGAGGGGTCGAGTCATTACCTAAATACTGGAACAAGATGTTCGAAGGTGTCGACTCAAGATCCGTTGGTGTCGACTCAACCTTATGTATCAGAGATACTTTCCCTTTGGTGTCGACTCAATAATTCCGGGTGTCGACTCAATCTTCTGTATCAATGATAATTCGTCATTGGTGTCGATTCAATAGCTCTGGGCTCAACTGGGCTTCTTGCTTGAATCTAATCTTCAGGTGTCGACTCATCATGTCTTTGTGTCGACTCATCCATGTTGCCCCTTTGAATTTCGATGTTCTAAATATTCCACTTGGGCTCGAAACTTGATTCTTCTTCAGCTCCCGTTCTTCTTGAATCTATAGAGAAGCTTCAAGCTTCTCCTTGAATCTTGAACGATGATCTCTCTTTGGCTTCATGATATATCGATCAATTGAAGCCTTGATGGAAGCGATCGATCTCGAGCTCCGATAAATACTTGGTCTCTGTTCGATCTTCAGGACATGCTCCGAGATGTTCAAGCTTCAATCTTCAAAAACTTCAAGGGTTTCTCTTCAATCTTCAAATTCTTCTGATTTCTTGATAATTCTTGAGCTTGCACAAAGATTTTCTCTTCTTCTTCTTGATATATCAATCATCTGAATCATTGAAGGGAGCTAACATTCTTTTATCGTGCTTATGCTTCAGTGTCTTCATTTGAGTTTGATCCATCTCAAAAGACACATTTTTTGCTGCATGAGCCTTTTAGGCAAAGAAGTTATAGAGGACTTCGTCCAAAAGAAAATGCTCGGGCTCCTCTTCATAATCTTAGGCTTGAAGCAAAGCTCAGAGAGAATGAGAAGTCACCTTCACCAACTAAGTATCTGATCAGATGAACAATAATATTTTATCCACATCTCTCATCTTTCTTCTAGTTCTTCTTGATCCCCAGAAATTGACAGGTTGATCGTCACTTCTTGCATAACCTTCATACTCAAGTCTCTTCGGGTTTGAAGACTCTCATCATCTTGCATCACCTTCAATCTCAAGTCTCTTCAGGGTTGAAGACTCTGTTGAGCTGATCCTCTTGAGCTTAAGTCTTGATATCCTCTTTGCCATACTTATAAGCATCCATGCTCAATATAAGAAGCCGATCCATAGTCCTTATATTGACTTTTTGCTGTGTTTGAAGGATGAGTTAATCCTGGAAAAAATACATTCTAAAACATGAGCAAAAATTAGCAACATTAAATCAATGTGTTGTTATAATCAAAACCAAAATCTGGCTTGATTTAAAAGGTCTTTAGGGTAACAATCTCCCTCTTTTTGATTATGACAACCATTGATTTGTAAAGACATAAAAATATGAAAATTAAGCTATAGGATACCAATGAATGTAAATAGATGGTTATGCTCTAGATACCAATTGTTAGATTTGTTAGATGCTTTTAACTAGAAAAGATATGTGATAGAACATGTGCAAATCAATCCAAAATTTCTTCCCCTTTGTCATAGAAAAAAGGAAGGAAGGAAAATGGAATAAAAAGAAATATCCCCCTTTGTGAGAGCATGCAAACATGATGATACCAATTGTTTGAGACACATAGAGAGCATTAAGTAGATAATTAATTTTTACATTAATTTTTACATTAAGTTATTTGATCGATTATGGTCGGATTAATTTTAATTGGATAATTAAAAATGTGTTTAATTTTTAAAATAAACAAAAGGGTAAAACCCTCTTTTAAAATATTAAGTGGGAGAAATATTTATTCATGGATAAATCCAACGGACTCCACCCTACGTTCATTGGAGATG
>JAULLG010202679.1:0-12481 GCA_035668355.1 Sarracenia leucophylla
TTTAACACTTGGGAAATAATTTGAGGTACTTAAAACCTGAAAATAACTTACTAATACAACTCAAATATTAGTAAATATAATATCAATGTGTTGTTATAAGTCAAAACAACAAAAGGAGCTGATTGAATAACCCTTGGGCCATCACATCTGATCCGAAGATAGCCCAAAAAGTCTGAATAAATTTAAAATTTAGCCCATCAGAGTTAGATGCCTTATTAGAGCCACAATCTTTAATTGCTAACCAAATTTCCTCTTAAGAGAATATGCCCTCAAGCCTCTCAGCCATAGCCTCAGTGATAGTCTTCATAACCTGACCCTTCAATATTGTCTTATACCTTATAAGTCCTTGATAAATGCTTGAGAAGAAAGCAGTTGCACCTACTTTTATTTCCTCCGGAGTTGTCAGCAGATTCCTCCCCATTTGCACTTGTGCAATATAATTTCTTCTCCATCTCTTGGATGCCACAATGTGGAAGAAAACAATATTTTTGTCACCCTGTTTCAACCATTTAGCTCTTTCTTTTTGCCTCCACAGACTCTCAATTCTTCTCTTCAAAGCCCATAATTTGGCCCTCATATGACTTCTGTTACAAATTTCATTGCTGGATAGAGATCTATTCTCTTCCATCAAGTCTAGTTGATTTAATTGATCCTCCAAAGACCTGACCTGAGCTTCCATGTTACCAAAGACTGAGGAATTCCACTCCTTTATCATGGACTTAATATGTTAGATTTTCCTATGGAGTCTGAAACCAGCCCGTCCCTCCACATCAAAATTGCGCCAATTGGTTTTGATCATGTCCTTAAAGTATTTCTCACCCAACCAAGCATTAATGAATTTAAATGGTATTGGGCCCCAATCCACAGATTCATCTGTCAGTATAACTGGATTATGGTCTGATATTGATCTTGGCAGTCCCCATTGTTGACATTTGAATCTTTGCAGCCATTTAGGGTCATACAAGAACCTACCGAGTCTACTAAGAGTAGGACATGATTGAAAATTGGACCAAGTGAACTTATGGCCTATCATAGGACTGTTTATCAATAGCATGTCATGCACCATAGATTTGAAGTCCAACATGCCTCTTGAAAGTCTAGTACATCCTGATCTCTCCCCAATGCTTAGGATTTCATTGAAGTCACCACCAATACACCACGGGAGGTCCAGGGATGCTTTAAGAGCTCTAAGTTCATTCCATAATGCTTTTCTTTGGGTACTATCAATGTTCCAATAATGCATTCCACTTCACCTTCCAGAATGCCCTTTATTAGGATATAATTCTGATACACAAATCCCTAATGGACTTAGAAGCTCTCCTCCTCCCACATGGTGATGATACCACCTGATGCCCCAACTGAATTAGAGGCAACCCATTTGCAGTCCTCATTACCCCACAGAGATCTTACATTCGTAGTGTTAAGCTCAGTCCACTTTGTGTCCTAAAGAAGAAGAAATTGGACCCTTTTTGCACATCTTAATCTTCTTATTACTCTTCTTTTCTCAGGCCTACCTAAGACTATTACGTTCCACGTAATTACTTTCATGTATGTAATTCAACTCTAGGCCACCTAGTTTATTGATCCTCATCCGGACTGTTCATAGCCATAATTCTTTTAATAGTTTCCATTTAATTATCTCTGTAATTAATACCCAACAACTTTCCAGATTCAATAACCCTCTCAGCATGTTTCCTCAAAATTGAGTTCTTATTCTTTATGTCTGAGGATGAAATTGATGCTTAGGTGTTACAGTTTGTTAGTTCCTTGGCTTGGTTCTCCCCTAATTTGAATTCATTCCTCTTTTGTTTTCCCTTTAGATCACCCTTCTCCTTGGTAGCTTTACCATTTTTTCTTAGTCTTAAGTTTGGTACACGCATTTGTCTCCTTTTTAGACCTTAATGCTGACTTACCTTTTCGGTGTAAGTTATGCTCTGTGGTCTATTCTGCCTCTTTCGCCTCGTTCTCACTGCATACTTCTTCCCTGATAAATGAACTTCAAAACCTGTATGAATGCCCCACAACTTGTGGAGCTACCTTCTCAATGCAATCTTCGTGTCCTATAAATGGAAGTTCTTCCCCACTTGGCTTTGACAACTCTGCATCTGCCTCCAAACCTGATTTTGTACTTCCTTATAAATGTATAAGGATATCAAGCCCTTGGCCTCCTCCTATAAAGCTTCTTTGCAAGTCAACTTACCAGCAGCATACATGGGTTTGGACCATTGGTTTATTTTCCCCTGGTCTGATTCCCCTACTTGGCTAGTGGTAGCCTTCATGGCCATCTCCTTCGGGTGCTTCTTCCATGCGAGACATGAATCCTTTGTAGACCAGCAATGGCTGGTTTCCAAAAGAGGAAATTTGCCTTCACAATAATAAATTGGATACAAAAACTTACCCACTTTTAGTTGGCACACATGATTAATCCATTCTTTATGACATGTGATGATAGTGGCTCTCCTAACCTCCAAATCCAATTGGTTACTTGTTCTTGCACCCACACTAAGCATTGTTCCCCGTACATCACCGAGTTTACAGAAGGTATCCTCACACCATGCGTGTAGAGGGACTCCAGCAAAGCACATAGACACCTTTTAGCTTTCGTTTGCCTCTCGAATGCTCCATTCGTATACTACCTCGAAGTGTTTCTTAATATAGTCTCTCGTTTTGCATGAAACTAATCCTTTCCTCCTTGGTCATGAATCGCAGTAACACTTAGGTGCCCCCAAGGGCTTTTATGTGTGGCATTGGCATACCCGCATTCTCTAGGATTTTGACAGCATCCTCTCCTGAAATCAGCTCTTTGAGAACCCCCACTAGGCAAGCCTTTATCCGTTCTAAATCAATATTTATAACCTTTGTGATTCTACTTTTATCTTGTTCAGGTTGAGAGGCCATTTGACCCTCACAGATACGGGATTGAGCTTCCATGCTAGAGGGATAGGGTGCATGCTTTTTCTTGCTTGTCCTGGTCTGTTTGTGATGAGAGTCGAAAAAAGATTTTTAACCTTGATTCTTTTATCCAAGCACCAAACTCCATCGAACTTATTGATAGCATCTTCCATGGTAGCCTCAGTCATGAACTTGATGAACCCGTACTTGGATCGAGACCTCCACCTTCTTCTTTGAGGGATGAATGCCTCCAAAACAAACCAACACTGTTGGAAAATTCTCCCCAGCAAGTGGGAGTGGATCTGTTCTGGTAGATTATCTACAAAGATGGGGAGATTACTGTTTTGAGACTTTGCCCTAACTTTCTTTGCTTCACGAGTACCCTACACACCTACTAGCATTGCTCCCCCGAGCTCGTACCTTGGACCTTCATGCCCAGCTCTTCCAGCGGCCAGGTCGAATTTGATATCTCCTTGCTCAATCGACGCTCTGTCGTATTCAAACCTCAAACCCCTAGGCTCATTTGACCTTCCCCCAACTCTTCGGGACTAAAAACCCACGTTCTTTTCCAAAAGAGGAAAGTTAGAGAGAGAGCCTCCATATTTTAAAAATATTTTTAATATTTCTACCCCATTTACTTTTCACTTTTGGGGACATATATAAACCAAATCATCTATGCATGGTAGTTATTATTTTTTGTGATTTGTTTTTAATGATGATGAAATAGGGTGCATGTTACTTGAAAGAAGAATTAAGGAATCAATGGCATGTTTAATTAATAGGATTTGAAATTGTTGGGATTGACTCGAATTAGGAAGTTTCCTTTTTCGAGGATTCCTGGAAATCTATTTAAAGGAGTTTAGACCTTAGAAAATCTGAGAGTTCGAGAGAGTGAACATTGTAATCCTTATTGAATATAGTGGATTTTTTTGTTCTTCTCCATGGAGGTAGGCAGCAAGCCGAATCACGTATATTTTGTGTGTTTCTTGTTCTCGATCTATATTTTATTTTTATTTTTAGGGATTTTGTGCCGTTAAATCCCAACAAATAATTTTAGAGCCAGTGGTGGATGATTCAAAACCGTGGTAGGTGATCGAGTAAGGTATTATTTTTGATTTATCAAAAATATTTTTTTGTTCACAAAAAAAGGGAAATCAATGGTGCCGAAGTCGCGGATCAGTGGAATCAGTTTAATGCAGTGTTGGTGTGGAGGATTGGATTTAGTGCACATGGGAGGAGGATTGGATTTTGTGCACAGGGGAGGATTAAGAATCCCAATAGTGCACAGTGACGTAGAGCAGAGGAGAACAAGTGACGATGCCGGAGTTGTTTTTGTTTGATTTCTAAGGCATGCAACAGTGGCAAGTCAGCCCCAAGTCACCAGAGCACTATTAGTAGTGGTGACCAGCGGTTAGCGCGAGGCACAGTAAGCAACGACCAGGATGAGATCAGAGTGAGGAAGCGGCATCGGCGCATGTGTTGATTTGTTTGGGAATTGCCTTGGTAATATTCACTGGTATTGCCACCCTCACCTCTAGTTACCCGGACGTAGACGGCGATGGCCTGCGAGAACGTAGGGATCTCTTTTCTTCAGGTGGTAGGAGGGCATTTCGAGAGAGAATATTGTAGTAAGGTAGAAGAGATCAAATTTGGTGGAAGCAATCCAAGTCGGTGCAGATGAAAATCCAGGCGAAACTGGATTTGGAAGATCATGGAACCAGCGGGATTAGGCAATCAAGTGAATTTCGGGAAGGCAAAAGTGATTCAATTTGAAGGAATTTTAGAAAAAATCAATTCAATGGAATTGCAAATGAGTTTTTGGTAATTATACGGTGTGCTTGTAATAAGGAAATTGGAAGGAATTAGGCTACAACGGAATTTGGAAATTATTTCAGCCCAAAGCTGAAAACCAGTGGAAATCAAATTGGAATCGTACAAGTGAATTGAATTGACGTGGTGATGTGTTTGGATAGTCTGAGTTTTGATCCAGTGTGGTTGGAGTACAAAACTATTTATTTAAATTAATTTTATTATACTCGTTAGTATATGTAATAAAATAATTTAGGAGAAGGTGTTTCCTAAGATTTTCGGGCACTGCGGATTCATTGATATGGTCAGAATTTTCGGATTCTGAATGATTTGATTGGATTGGACAGATCATAGTAGATTGAGATTGATCAGGTATAATAAAAGATAATCAACAATGATCGGGTACAATGAAATACTATTTTGGGAAGAATCAAGTTATAGTGAAAATGATAAATGTCAAATATAAAGTTGATAAGTTTACTGAAAAAAATAACTTCTCCATGTGACAGAGGTGGATAAAAGATATATTAATCCAACAAGGGACATCCAAGGCATTACTCGAAAGACAAAGAATCCAGAGAAGATGATCGATAACGATTGGAATGAAATTGATGTCAGGGCCACTAGCTCGAGTCAGTTGAATCTAAGAGACAAG
Organism: Sarracenia leucophylla; assembly: GCA_035668355.1. Lineage (NCBI taxonomy): Eukaryota > Viridiplantae > Streptophyta > Magnoliopsida > Ericales > Sarraceniaceae > Sarracenia > Sarracenia leucophylla. The sequence goes on from JAULLG010202679.1 coordinate 5,357, forward strand.
GTTATTCATAACGTGATGAATGTAAAAAAGGTACACGAGATCTTGCAGAAGCAGGATGACCTCTACATGAAGACAAATCCGGTAAACAAGTTGTACATGAAGAAGCAGTTGTATGAACTGCAGATAATGGAATGTTCAGACCTCTTAGAACATCTAAATGTGTATAATATACTCATCACATAGTTATTTCAGTTTAGAGTAAAAGTTGAAGATAAGTATAAGGCGATCCTCCTCCTAGCATCACTTCCAAAGTCCTATGATCATCTGGTGACAACACTGATGTACAGGAAGGACACTCTAGAGTTTGAAGAGGTCACCGATGCTCTCGTGTCACATGAGAAGATGAAGACGGATAGTGAATCTGATGCAGAAGGCGTGATTGTGGCTGTCTGAGCCAAACAATGGAAGGAGCAGATCAAGTGAACGATGTTCTAACAGTGAGAAATCTTAATCTAAATCACATGCAAGAAAGGACATGAAGTGCTTTTATTGCCACAAGACTGGTCATTACAACAGTTGGTGTTAAGAATTGAAGAAGCAATTGAAGGAAAAGAAGAAGGGCAAAACTCCTGCAGAAATCGTCAGTTTTGTTGATGAGTCATCAGACAGTGAGAGAGGTATATTACTCACAGTTTCCTCAGATTGTAATGTTCTGTTAACGTCATGGATCCTAGATTTAGGATGCTCCTATCACATGTGTTCATCGAGAGAGTGTTTTGATCCATACAAATCTTGTAACAATGGTACAGTTCTGATGGGGAATGGCACGACATGTTAGGTCATTAGAACAGGTACAGTCAAATTTAGTATGTTTGATGGAGTTGTAAGGAATTTGAAGAATGTTAGGCATGTTCTAGCATTGAAGAAAAATTTAATTTCTTTGGGGACATGGAACTCTGAGGGTTACGAGGTTCAAAGCAAAGGGTGGAGCAATGAAGATTAGTAGTAGTATTATAGTGATCATGAAAGGGTATAAATTGGATGATCTCTACAGATTGGTAGGGGACATAGTGGTAGGTGGAGCTACCACCACTACACAGACAGAATCCATCAGGGATGACACAAAACACAGTTATTTGAGGCTTAGTTAGGCTGACAAGCAGAGTATGTCAGAAAGTCAGAAGAAGAGTGCAACAATCAAGATGAAGATCGGTCAGACTAGTTCACCCAGAAAATCGGGTAATAGTGGTTCAAGTCAACAGCAACAGGAAAACAGTGGAGATTCTCTAACCCATAGAAAGGCTACAGGAAACTCAGGCAGAGTTCAAGGACAAGTAGGAGTGATAAAGGAGGTGGAGTCACTACAGAAGGCTGAAACTTGAGAGTTTGGCAAACTAAGAAAAAGAGGACAGCTAATTGCAAGAGGGTCAAATTCAAGAACGGCTTGGATTTGATCCAAGTTCATTCGATCTGAAGATTCGAGAGGGTGGAGCACCAATACCCGAAAAAGGGGTGCAGATCGAGGTATCGTCGACAGTTCTCCAAGATGGTTGAGAGTTTCAAGTCAATGTGGAGATTGTTGGGATTGACTCTAATTAGGAAGTTCTTTTTTTCGAGGATTCCTTTGAATCTATTTAAAGGAGGTGGCCTCAGAAAATATGAGAGTTTGATAGAGTGAATATTGTAATCCTTATTGAATATAGTGAATTTTCTTGGTCTTCTCCGTGGAGGTAGGTAGCAAGCCGAATCACATATATTTTGTTTATTGCTTGTTATCGATCTATATTTTATTTTTATTTTTATTTTTGGGTATTTTGTACCATTAAATCCCAACATACATATTATTGGATTATCTATTTTTTATGATTACATTTTTTATGTTTCAATTCAACAAGTAGTAAGAGGATTATATGATCTATTAAATAAGTAGTCCCATAAAATAAAAGATATATTACAATATTTAAGTAAATGCGATATTAATAATCTATTCATTACTAATCTCATGTGATTATTTATCAAGTGAGATTATATATTTTCTCATTATAATTACTCTAATCAATGAAACATGGCTCAAGAGTTTTTTTTTTTTTTTTTTTTTGTGGTCAAAGATAGAAATCAGTAGGCTTGATGTTAAATTGCTACAATGAGTATCCATTTTAGGTTTATAGAAGTGGAACCCAAAACCTTAAAGTGTAGCTGTATGATTGATAGGCCAACCTCCCGGTCACCTACATAAGATTGAAAACTAAGTTTTGACATTAAAAATAAGGTGTTGTTTGGTATTGTTCACCTACATAAGATTGAAAACTAAGTTTTGACATTAAAAATAAGTTGTTTGGTATTGTTGAAACTAATAATTTATAGATATATTGTAGTTTTTAATAGAAGTTGTGAGTATTTGTCAAACATTATAGAAAGAAATAGTTGTAATTTGTAATAGAAGTGAGTGTTTGTAGTAAATTATAGTTTATAACTAAAATTTATGACAGAAAGTTACGAACAGTGTCATAAAGTTTTGTTTTGTGTCACATTGTTTATCGAAAATTTTGATTTGGATTGTGGGTCAAAATAGCTTTAAAAGGGTGATTTTTGAGAACCCTAGTTTTGGTGCTTAATTTTAGTTTCTTTTTCAAAAAAAAAAATATTTGCTAAGTAATACCTACGCACACATTACACCCCTCATCTTGTTTTTATCAGGATTGAAACTCCAGCTTATCATCTGTAAATAACCCTCACTAATTTTAATACTGACTAATGTTGTGTTTGAGTCTTGTAGAAGTAAAAAATAAAGAACTAAGGCCATGTTTGGTAACTTTTATATCTATCGTTTTCTATTTATTTTTTAAGTTTTATATAAACTGTAAACAAAACATGTTTGATTAATTATAGGATTAATCAAGTTTTACTCCACTTTTTTAACTCTTTAAGAGTTTTACTCTCATACCCTTTATTTCAAAGTTTTGTTCATTTTATCAATTTTTAAGGACCAAAATACCCCCGAGCCACTCTGCTGCCTGTGATTTTCGAATTTGCAAAACCCTAGTCTCCATCCTCATCGACGCCGCTCCCTCCTCCAATCGACGAGATCGTCTTCCTCCTCTCCATCCCCTTCGCCGACGCTGCTCCCTCGCCGTCGTCTCTCCTTCGTCGCCGATCTCTGGTTCGATCCCCGATCATCTTCTCCATCGCACGCTGCCCTCCTCTCCATCGGACGTCGAAGCTCTGTGTTCGAAGGCGACGAAGGCGATGAACCAGAGCTTCGTCGATTTGGTACCCGTCGCCGTCGATCCTCCCTCTCCCCCGACGAACGAATCGATCTGCTCTTGTTTGAATCGATACATGTATCAATTCGAAGATCTGGTTTGAACTGATACATGAGATTTTTTTTGTTGCGGTTTTTCAAATCTGGTTGTATGATCTGCTCTTTGTTGGTCTTTTTTTTTCGATTTTTGTTGCGGTTCGAAGATCTACATGTTTGCAGATTGTGATTTTTTGATTTTTTGTTTGTAGATTGTGATTTTTTGTTGCGGTTCGAAGATCAGGATCAAAAAATGATACATGTATCATTTTGTTGTGATTCGAAGATCTCCATGAGATTTTTTGTTGCGGTTCGATTTTTTTGTTGTGATTTTTTGATTTTTTTTGATTTTTTGATTTTTTGTTTGCAGATTGTGATTTTTTGATACATATATAGTTGTATATACGGATTGATACATGTATCAGTTCAATTTTAACTCTGTTGGATTTGAGGGAGGAGCATAAAAATCTGCGGGCAAGTAGACTAATACATGTATCTGTCCGACTGGGTCGGCGACGGCGGTGGTCGGACTGATACATGTATCTGTTCGGTAGTGGTGGAGGTCAGCGGTACATGTATACGTTTGTATATACGGACTGATACATGTATCTGTCTGGTGGCGGTGGTGGTCGGCGGCGGCTGGTGGCGGCGGTGGGCGGCAGCGGTGGCGGTGGTCAGTGGTGGTGGTGGACGGTGAGGTGGTGGTAGTGGCAGGGGTATGAGGAGAAGGAGGAGTAGGAGTAAGAGGAGGGGAGGGGGCAAATTTGTCCATCCCTAAAAACAATGGGAGTAAAACTCTTAAAAAAACTAGAATGGATCTAAAATTTTAAAAAGTATCAAAAATTGTAATAAACCCTAATTACCCCTTAATTATATTTGCTTTCAAGAAAATAAAAAAACTTTCTATACTTTACTAAATCAGTGTAAAGAGAAGTAATGTGTTTTCATTTGTTTGGTGAATATATTTTCATTATATCCTTTTTCGCTCACCTCCTTTAACCAAAACTTCCGTCCACCACTTCCAACGACCACTAATGACCAAGTAAATAAAATGTAAATAAATTTGGCTCAAAACGTTTTGCTTTTCTTGTTTGTTTTGATGACAGGAAGGAATATATTTAAACTCAATGATGATACTAAAATTAAAGAAAATAAACAACAATAAATCTTAGTTATTAGTTTATTTTGACTTACCTTTGTTTGCAGATTTGTTTTGTTAAAAACTTTAAAACTATTTGATTGGTTGAGATGAATCGGAAAGTAAAAATTTTATTAAAAAATTAAGAAAAACAATTCAGGAAAAAGTAAATAATATAAAATAAGTAATAAACTATTATTCTAACAAAGTTTTTCCAAAGGAAATTCAGGAGTTTTAATATGTTAAGTTGGGCTAGATTAGTTGGGCCAAAATTTACATACTCAACTAAGGCTGTGTATCATGCCTGGGCAAGTTAGTTGAATATCTTGTTGACAAGCTTTTATGTATTGAATATTTTCTCTCAATCATAATTATAGAGTTAGTTTTTACATTTATAACTAGAGGAGATGATATAAAAGTAAGATAAGATAAGACTACATTTAAAATAAATATTTGAATATTACATGTAAACTATATTATCTCAGTAGCCCCATTAAGATGAAGAATCCAAGGAATGGATTTGCAGCTTGTCTTGTGAGTATTAAAAAGATTTGGAAGGCAATGACTTAGAAAGGATATCTACAATTTGATCTTTCGGGAAAATGAATTGAAATTGAATCTCCACTTTATCGCAAACAAAATCAAAGTCAATCTAAACATACTTAGTGCAAGCATGGAAGACGGGATTCGCGGTCAAGTAAGTGGCGTAAAGATTCACACCACAAAATTGGTGATTGGGATAGTGAGATACTAAGTTCTAATAGCGAAGATTGTAGCCATGAGATTTTGGCGGCGGCATCGCCTAATGCTTTGTATTCAGATTCGGTGGATGAACGTGCAACTGTTCGTTGTTTGTGTGATGACCAAGAAATTAAATTATTACCTAAATAAATTGCATAACCACCATTGGATTTTAGGTCATCCATATAGCTAGCCCAATCTGTATCGGAGAATGCTTGCAATAGCGAATGAGTGGATTTATGAATCAATAGTCCTCAGGTTGGTATTTGTTGGAGGTAGCAAAGATCTATTTTACAACTTGTCAATGGTCAGTCATTAGAGAGTGCATATATTGATAGATCTTGTTGATAGCAAAGGCAATATCGAGCCTTGTGAGTGTAAGATATTGGAGAGAAATAACAATTTAGCGATGTAAACTTGGGTCGGGAAAGGGAGAGAGCCAACCACAGTTGTCAACTTCGATGTAGTGGAGATAGGTGTGGCAACTAGCTTCGTCTAGACAATTCCTGATTTTTGAAGAATATCCATGATGTATTTCCTTTGGGGCAAGAGAATGCCATTCGTATGGAAATGAACTTAAACCCCTAAGAAATAGTGAAGTGTGTCAAGGTCCTTGATGGAAAATTTTGTACCAATGGAAGAAATGACACGTTGGATATGGGAACAAGAATTACCAGTAATGATAATATCACCAACATAGATCAAGATATATATGTTGATGCAAGTGTGATAATAGATGAATAGGAACAAATCGAGTTTTGATGCATGAAATTAAAGTGATTGTAGGAAAGTGGTTAAGTGAGAGAACCAAGTGCGAGGCGCTTGCTTTAAGCCATAAAGAGACTTGTGAAATTTGCACACATAGCCAGGATGGTCCAAATCAATAAATCTTGACGGTTGGTGTATGAAAACTTCTTCATTTAAGAATCCATGATGAAAGGCATTATGCACGTCCAGTAGGTGGATAGACCACCCATTGGAGGTAGTAATAGAAAGTACAGTCTGAATTACCTTAGGTTTAACAACATGACTAAATATTTCGAAATAGTCAGGGTCTTTTTGTTGATGGAATCCTTTAGCAACCAAATATGTTTTACAGCGTCCAATGGACCCATCTACTCATCGCTTGATTGGATATACTCATTGACATCCAACGATGTTGGAACGTGGAGTTGGAGGGTGAAGACTCTAAGTCCCATTACGAATAAGAGCATTGATTTTATCAGAAATGGCTATTCATCATAGAGGATTTTTGTTGGCAACATAAAGCAAGTTGGTTTAGGAGGAGAGATGAAAGATGATGAGGGTTTGAATTTTACAGTTTGTTGAGTACGACATTAGGGTGTTAGGACATGTGACTAGGACCATGAGATGAGTCCAAGTAGATGAGATTGTGGGCTGAGATTGAGATGGGACATGCAAGTCAAAAACAAGATTAAGGCCTCTAGAATTACGAATAGTGCATGAAGAATTGGAATTTAAGTTAATTGTAGATAAAGATGAGTTATGTATATGGATAGAAGATGGAGTGATATCGATTTGGGAAGTGACATTCAGGGGAATCAGAGCGTTAATTGGTGAAAGAGAATCTTAGTTAGGCTGAATGGTAGTAAGTGGTTGGGATAAATTGGAAAAAAATTGGGCCTACTTTGAAGATGACATGGGTGAAGAGGGATTAATTGTCGGGTTTGGGGGTTTGGGTGGGTGACCAAAAGCAGGGGAATGGGTTATATTTGAGAAATTATTGGGAGAGATTATTGGAAAACAGGTGTGAAAGTATTGCTGCGAACTGATAAACTAACCTATAGGGGGGTTTTGGCCTAACAAGACTTCAATATCCGTTTTGATGATAACAAACCTATGGAACTAATTGTGTATATTGAGATCATTTTCAGGGTTTGAAATACATAGTAAAAAGTCGATGAATCAATGGAAGCTCTTATTCAAAACTTGAGGGAAATAGCAAGAAGAAATCAAGTTATAGCATTTTCTGAGGCATTAGTCGACC
>JAULLG010203777.1:0-12480 GCA_035668355.1 Sarracenia leucophylla
TAAATTCCATACTAGACATGTCACAGTAGGATTTGAATCTGATAAAGGCTAAATAAAATAAGAAATTAATTGAATCTAGAATACTAGACAAAGGTGGATTCTAACATGAGGTAGATTCTTTCTTAAACTCAAACTTATCTTTTAATCTGTTAGCTTAGTATAGTTTAGCTGAAGTTAGTTTGAATTAAAATATTCTTTTATTTATAAAATCCAAGATTCTTTTTTATTAAATAAAAATACTTTTTAGGATTAAATAATTGAAAAATAATTCATCTTGCCGCATATTCCTCGTGGGAACGATCGTGACTCACTGCTAGCTACTAGTTAGTGTGAATCTTGGTATAAACTTGATTGTGGTAATGACACGCATCAGATTATCTCGACCAGCCAACAACTCTAACTCTAACACTTATAACCCTGGATGGAAAAACCACCCGAACTTTAGTTGGCACAATCAACAGCCACAAGCTGGATCACCACCGACCCAGGCACCTAGGGGGCCGTCTACAACAATTCTTTCAACCAGCAGGCCTATCATCCCCAACAACACGCACCTATCCCGACTCCTCGAGCCCTAAGCTTTGAGAAAACTGTTTTAAAAGATCTGAAGGACTTAGATGCCAAGACTCAAATTTTGAGCTCCCATTCCCAGTCCATTGTGAAGCTAGAAACTCAAGTCGGACAGATTACTGCAGCACTTAATCGTTGAGAGGACGGTAAACTGTCGAATCAACCATTGGAAAACCCAAAAGGCTAATACATAATTGACAGCAACCCCAGCAGTAGTGTTGTATATCACGAACAAGCTAAGGTTGACATGACCTTAAGAAGTGGCAAAGAGCTGGACACCTGACCATTGCCGACCAATCCTATGCCATTCCCGAACCCACCAGTAGTCAAGGAGTCATCTGATGACTCCAATGCTACTCAGTCCACACCTACTCCGATAACACCACGTGTTATACCACCAGCACCCACTGATGCATTTGAGGAGGCACTGATGGCCCCTCTTATCACACTCTAAGAGCAAAAGGCACCTTTTCCATCATGTCTTGACAAACCTTCTCCTTCGCACAAGAAAGGACCACCAATGTCAGACGTGCTTGTTCAAGAAAGTCAAGATTAATCTTCCTCTTATTAACTCAATTCAACAAGTATCCTCCAACGCTAGGTTCCTTAAAGACGTGCACTCAAAAGCATAAGACAAAAACAAGCGTCCCCAAGAAGCTACTCCTAACTAAACACGTCAGCTTAGTCCTCAGCTATGATTTGGTTCCCTAGTTGAAAGACCCAAGGATACCCACCATCTCATGAATCTCCTACCATACTCAGTATACGAGCAATTTAGACTGTGAGAGCTAAAACTGACACCTGTCACTCTCCAGTTGGTAGACTGATCCGTCAAAGTTCCCTGAGGCATCATTGAGGATGTACTTGTAAAAGTTGACAAGTTTCTATTCCCCGTTGAATTCATCATACTCGACACCGAGCCCGATATTAACACAAGGAGACAAACCCCAGTAATTCTTGGATGTCCCTTTTTGGTAATAGCTAACGGATGTATCAATTTTTGAACTGAGATCATGGACGTCTCTTTTAAATATATGAAGTTAAGGTTTAATGTGTTCCATGCCTCACATCACCCAGCATTGGAAGTTGATTTATTTGCAATCGACAACATTGATGAGGCAACACAATGGGCTCTACCTTTGATTTTTATGGATGATCCGTTGGAAACCTATTTGCCATACTTTGCGGAAGACATCCTTGAGCTTGATTCAACCATTGATGAATTCAAAGCCGAGCTAGAAACGACATATTATATAGACATGCCTCCCTGGGTGTCTAATTTCGAGGAATTACCCCCACTGTCATCCATCCATGTCATTCCATCTCTAGAAGCCCCACCTACACTTGAGTTGAAACCTCATCCGAGCTCACTCAAGTACATCTTTTTAGGACCCGATAACAGCTTGCGAGTCATTATTGCTTCTAATTTATTGTTAACACAGGAAAAACAATTGACTGAGGTTCTAAAAGCTCATAAGGGAGCCATTGACTAGATGGTTACTAATTTAAAAGGGATTGACCCCTCTATCTGCATGCACCGCATCCACTACGAGGAAGATGCTAAACTCACTCGGGACATGCAACGGCCGCTAAATCCCAACATGAAAGAAGTGGTGAAACAAGAGGTAGTAAAACTATTGGATGCGTGTATTATCTACCCAATTGCAGATAGTATGTGGGTGAGCCCAACCCAATGTGTTCCGATGAAATCCGTGCTCACCGTTGTGCTAAATGAAAAAGGAGAATCTATTCCATCTCGCACTCCCATTGGTTGACGAGTCTATATTGACTATAGGAAGCTAAACTCCATGAATTGGAAAGTCTACTTTTCGCTACCATTCATTGATCAAATCTTAGTGTGTTTAGCTGGCCAAAGCTATTAGTACTTCTTGGATGGCTATTCATGCTATAACCAAGTACCGGTCTATCCTAAAGACCAAGAGAAGACTACATTTACCTATCCTTTTGGCACATTCACTTATTGGCGTATGCCTTTTGGATTATGTAATGCACCTGCCACCTTTCAAAGGTGCAAGATGTCTATCTTCTCTGACATAGTGGAGAAATTCCTCGAAGTATTCATAGATAACTTTTTCCTATTCAGGTCCTCATTTGAAGACTATCTCTCGAACCTAACATTAGTTCTTTAACGCTGTCAAGAGACTATTCTGGTACTTAGCTGGAAAAAGAACCACTTCATCGTCCAATAAGGGATCGTGTTAGGACACATTGTCTCCAAGCACAGATTAGAAGTCGATAAGGTGAAATTTGATCTAATCTCTAAACTTCCACCACCTACATCAGTTAGATAGATCTGCTCCTTCTCAGGACATGCTAATTTTTACCGACAATTCATCAAAGATTTTTCAAAAATTCCGAAGCTACTGTGCCATCTTCTCGCTAAGGAAGCTGCTTTTAACTTTGATGCAAATTGTATGCATGCCTTTCAACAACATAGAGATGCTCTCTCCATGGCACCAATCATACAGTCACTGAATTAGGCTATTCCATTTGAAATCATGTGTGACGCCTCTAATTATGCTGTAGGAGCTATTTTAGGTCAATGAGAGAATAAAATTCCTCATGCAATTTACTACACCAGCAAAACCCTTAACGATGCCCAATCAAAATACACCATAACTGAAAAGAAGCTGTTGGCAATCGTCTTTGTAATAGATAAATTTAGATTGTACCTCCTACAATCAAAAGTCATCTATACCGACCATTATGCTCTCAAGCACCTGTTGGCCAAAAAAGACACGAAACCCCGATTGATTCGCTGGATCCTACTCTTACAAGAATTCGATCTTGAGATCCACGATAAAAAGGGCATTGAAAACTTAGTAGACAATCATCTCTCCCGTCTTCTAGTTCAACCTCCAAGTGACCCTGCGCCTGTAAGTGACTCGTTTCCTGACGAGTAACTTTTTATGCTTACTACCACCTGACCGCCCTGGTATGCAAATATAGTCAATTACTTGGCGGTGGGATGAGTCCCCAATAACTAGTCTAAACAACAAAAGGACCGATTTTTCTCTCAAGCTCAATATTACTTTTGGCAAGAGTCGGAGCTTTTCAAATATTGCTCTTACCATGTCATTAGGCGCTGCGTCCCTGAAGAAGAGGTGGAGAGCATTCTCAAGTTCTGTCGCTCACTTGCTTGTGGTGGGCATTTTAGTGGGAAGAAGACTACCGCCAAAGTACTACAAAATGGATTTTATTGGCCATCCTTATTCAAGGATGCACATGATTTCTGTAAGAATTGCCTACATTGCCAACATATAGGCACGATGACTGCCAAGGACATGATGCTCCTAAACCCAATTTTAAATGTTAAAATTTTACATGTTTGGGGTATTGATTTCATGAGACCATTTCCACCGTCCTTTAGACATGAATACATCATTGTAGTAGTAGATTTGTTTCCAAATGGGTAGAAGCCTTAACTACCAAATCGAATGATCACAAAGTCATGATGACATTTCTACAAAACAACATCTTTTCTCGATTTAGTTTTATACGAGCAATCATTAGTGACGGCGTCACACATTTTATGAATAAATATTTTTCTACCCTACTCCGACGCTATTTGATTTCCCACAAGGTCGCCACATCGTATCGTCCGCAAACTAGTGGCCAATTTGAAGTGTCTAATAGGGAGATAAAGAATATTCTAACCAAAACCGTCTGTCCCGATCGTAAAGATTGGTCCAAAAGGCTAGATGATGTTCTTTTAACGTATCGAACTACTTACAAAACACCCATTGGAATGTCCCCTTACCGATTAGTCTTAGGTAAACCGTTCCACTTGCCAGTAGAATTAGAGTACCGAGCTTATTGGGCAGTCTAGACAATCAATTTTAACTTGCCAAATGCTGGCAACCACCGACGATTATAGCTTAGCGAGCTGGAGGAACTTTGTAACGAGGCACACGATAATGCCCAACTAGAATGAAAGCATTTCATGATAAATACATCCACATGAAATCATATGAGCCCAATCAAAAATTTTGGCTATTTAACACCAAGTTATGTCTATTCCCTGGCAAAGTACAATCTCAATGGGAAATACCATATGTAGTGACCCGAGCCTACCCACATGGTGTCTACCAACTGCTCAACCCTAAAACTAGCAAGTTTCTTCATTTCAACGGACAAAGGCTAAAACCTTATGTTGATGGCATATCAGTAGATTCGACAGCCGAGTCAATAGATCTCTCCAATCCAACTCCGGTAGTCGAATAATCAACTGGCTAAGTCTGGCTGAAGATGCTAAACTTAGCCCTGTCTAGGAGGGATCCTAGAGGTTTATAAAATAAGATAGAATGCTCCACCAATGAGGATATTGTTTTGTTCAAGTTAGGGGGAGCGAAAAAGGCGAAAGTTAGAAAAAGTTCAAAATTTTCCGGTCCGAATACGTAAAACTACCCTCTTATGCCGAGTTGTCCTCTTCGCACGCTGAGATAAAATGGATCGTGTGCCTAATTCCAGTCAGCAAGAACCTTTACAAGGTAAAAATCTCTATGCCTTGAAATGTAGAGTGAAGAGACAAGGATTCAGTAGATGTTGTCTCAAGAAAAGTTGTTACGGACTAGTAGACCAGTGCAACACACATCTTAAGGGGTACTACTATTCCAGAGGCAAACATATCTTCAAGGTGGTTAAGAGAGGGATGAGTAAGCCCACTAGATGGGTTAAGACTCCTCTCCATGCCCTTGCTAACACATCTGGTTGTAATGTCATGAGCTACCGGCCTAATCAATTCGAAGATCAGATTGAGGATATACTACAAGGAATCCAACTCTTGATATTTTGAGATTTAAAATCCCTAATTTTATTATGTTTAAGTATCATAATCATTAGTGTGGAGATTTTGGGTGACCACACCTAGCCTGTTGGTTCTGGAAGCTACTTTAGGCCTATTGAATTTTAGAAGCTGATTGCATTTCGAGTCATTCCTAAAAACAAAAACATGTAAGATTTTCATAACGTAGGTTAGAAAATTTTACACCAAAAAAGAGAGAGTCCGGATGGGCCATCACCACCGTCCAGATGGGGCTGAATCTGAATAGCCAAATCTTAACCAACTTCTGACATTCCCAATTACCCCACTGTCCGGACATGTCACTTACCTTCCGGAGGGAATTCAAAAAGTCACCCAGTACAAATCCGCCAAACGTCACCTTCCCGGCACAAACCGTCTGAACAAGTCGCCTACCGTCCGGATGGAAGTTCAATCGATGGCATATTTATGAGGCATATTAATTGTGCCAGCATCTCAAGAAGGCGCGAACATTTAGCTATTGCATACCGTCCGAACCCCCATGCACCGTTAGGACACCCGTTTCGACAAACCCCCAAGCGTCTCGACGATCGTCGCAACGGACACCTTTCATCCGGACGGCCATCCGGACTTTCAACAGATGGGCATAGAATAAAAGTTTCCATAAAAAAATCTTCGTGATGCCTGTCACAACAGAGCCAATCCCATCCGGATGATGGTCAGTTCCGTCTTGGCGTTGTGCACCTTTTCAGACAATTAATGGTGCCTCTTGGGTTCCTGTGCCTTAAAACTTATAAAAGGGACCCCTTGGCCCTAATTTGACTCACATCTCTCGGGTCTTCTTCTCTCTCTCTCTAAACTCTAAACCTCACCCTCTCACTAAACACTTTACCTCAACACTCCAATGGCGTCCCGCCCGACCAAGAGAGGCTCTACTGAGAGAGGAAACCGAGGAGCACAACATGGAGGTTGAGGATATCAAGCAACAACACGCGAGTATAGCCAGATTCCTGGTGGGTTCTTGCACACAAACGAGTTGCATCATATGATGCGATTCCCAGTGGTCGACTGCTTTCTCACCATCAGCCCGGAGGTACGATCCGGCATCGACTTGTTGCACTCCTTCTGACTCGAAGGACTGTTCGGACCATTCTAGGTGTCGATCCCTTGCCTGGTTCGACTCTTCTACCAAAACCTCCATCGGAAGTACCGCATCGACGACTATGTCCAGCGGATGAAGTCCTTTAATACCAACGATAATGAGTCCAACAACGACGTCGACCCGCACCTCATGGCCCATGTCCTCAACATTTTTGGGATGGAGGACGACGAAGACAATGATAACTGGAACCCTATCTTTGACTCTGTCACCCCACAAGAGATGGCCCAAGTCGTCTTTAAAGGACGATCTCCACCCAAGCAATTTTTTTCCTGGCATGGCGAGCTTGCCGAGGTACTGCAGTTACTAGATACTGTCCTAAATAACGTCTTCACCACCATTCACAAAGACGAGCTCCGAAACGAGGCCCTCCACGCGCTTTATGCGCTCTACCGCAACCACCAGCCATCTGTTCCTAAAATAATGATCGGGAAAATGTGGCGAGTCATTGACAGCCCGAAAGGGCTACACCTCTCCTACACCAACATTATAGCCCCTACATCCAACTTGCCACCAACCACAACCAACCATGTCCCTTTCATCATCCTACCCACCGAGGCCACCAACAACCGCATCACCATCTACCAACATGTTAGTTGGACCAAGAGCATAAATGCTTTTAGGTCCGACCTGTACTGCCCGGCCAATAGCTAGCCAGGCAGGGACACCCCAACCCACACACACACACACACACACACTGCCATTCTCCACCCACTGCACCTACGCCTCTACAATCGGCCCTTCCACCTCCTGTCCTTCCGAGGAGTCGTCAGCACTATGGGTTATTACCCGTGGTGATTATGACGGCATCATCGATCGGCTGGCCATCTAGGAGGAGTAGTTGCAGCGGATCATGTTCACTCTAGGTATTAACCCTCATCTTCCACCACCGTAGTGACCATTTCCTGCGTGCCACCTCCCTTCCTTATGTACACCTTCCGTGCCACTGCCCTTCATTACGCCAACCCCACACCCAAAACTAGATCCACCATCGCAACATCTTATCCAACCCCCCACCGTCCTCAACCATCACCAAACCACCGCAACTCCTCAATGACTGGATCTACATCTAGATCACTGCACACACCTCTCCTGATCCGGTCGGAGAGCACCACCAACCCAACACCCCCACATACTCCCTCTTGTCCCTCACAAAATCATCTACACCACCTTGACCCTAGATCTTCACAACGCCCTACCCTTCAGGCTCAACAACCTCCCCTCTTTACCATCCCTCACAAATCCCTCATACACCACCACATGCCCTCCCCAATCCCTTCCACTCATCCTATAGCAACTATCCCCATCACCCAATCACCACCAAAATCCCTCCGCCACCCAACACCCAAAAACCCACCCTAGCCCTTACCCTCATCTTAATAACTAAACACATCCCATTCTTGTCACCTTGACCCTACATTGCCCTCACCAAATACATAACCTCCCGAAACCTAAATTATTTTTTATCTATCTTGTTTTTCTTCTCCCACTTGGGGGAAGTGTGTTATGTTTTGTCCCACATGCCAATGACCCATCCTTTTTATCTCTACAGTTATACAAAAATATTTCTTCATTAATAACATTTTAGCAAATGCTCTCTTCATATTGTTTGTTTCAATTTAATTTCATGCCATTTTATTTAATTATTCATATTTACTAATTGAAAGTCCTGCTACGAACCTATATAACAAACCTAGAGGGGGAGATTGTTAGCATAATTAGTTATTCCCGGGTTAAGTACAAAACCATTGTGTTTGTACCGTATTTTTGGGTTTGAGATTTCGGGTGTTTGTGTCTAGGTCCTACGTCTAATTCACAATCAACAGACCCGCTTTCGATCCCCTACAAGTATATGCCACTCACTACACACACCCATATGCATATTTCATTTATCATATCATATGTATCAAGTAGGTTGTGTTGTTAGATGCCCTAGAGAAACATTAGGCTTAGCGCATGAAATCTGGGCACAGGCCCTCAAAGAGCGCCTGAGTAGTCTACAAGCGCTCTAAGGTGCCCAAAGAGTGCTCAAGCGCTCTACGAGTGAACTAATTTATTGTGCCATTTTTCATTTACCAAGAGTTGGGTACTCGAAGCACCCGTAGTGTGCTCGAATGCTCTTCATTACCTCTCTCCTGTTCCCATTGGCATGAACAGAAAAGTCTGTAAGTCTTAAAGGCGCTCGAAGAGTGTTCAAGCACCCCTATTCTTTGTATAAAAACACAATATTTTGGAAGCTAAGGTTTGAACCTTCATTTCAGAGAACTTACCGAGTTTATTTCCAGCTTCCCTCTTCTCTCTAGGTCTCCCTTCACCCTTATGCTTCTCCCTCCCTACTGATGCTTACTTTGGGTGTTGTCAAGGTATATATACATCATTCAATGTTTGTTTCATCCTATACCTTGGTTTCATTTATCACTAATCATCTCATAAACACACCATTTCTCACCACACACAAATTTGGCCAAGGTGACTTAGAGATGTCGTTGACAGAGATTGGGAGTGGCTCCTATGGAGACTACAGGACCAAGAACGATGCTCGGGGATGTATGTCAAGAACACGAAGCTAGGTGTCTATGGGGTATATAAGTATAATTTCTATCAATTTTGTATTTTGATAACCTTCTTGGTTTATAGTAATATTGTTTGTGCGTTGGTGCCGTGGTTCTCATCCAGGGGATTTACCCGAGGGTTTCCACATAAAATCATTTGTGTGTTATTATTTTTGGTGGTTATTATTTGATTGAGGATTATTTTATTATTGCCAGTTATACTAAATCAATTATTTGTTAGGTTTAAAAATTGATTCTTCACATTAATCGGATTAATTTTTAATTGTATCAGCATTAAACCTATTTAACCCTATAGGTTTATTTAAGTGGTTTGTAGCTATTTTCGAAGACCAACACATAACATTTCAAGATTTTGATTAATATTAATCACTTTAAGGTCCAAAGATAGCTAACCATTGCATATTACAAGGTTTAAACCCAAACTCAACATTTTCCCTAATTTCCCAAAAAATTACCCAAATTCAACCTCTAACCCGTTAGGCACGTCTTTCATGGAACCTGATCAGTTCCCAAAACAACAAGATAGAAAGGGTGTAAACATGATAGGATAATGGAAAAACTAATTATTTTCCTATATCCATAGGGTTAGGGTTCCCAATTTTATGTTTATACAGAATCTCGTAAACTTTTCCACTTTCGTTCTAATTTTCGAAACGTCTCAAATTGGAACCATTGGTCTCTATCCATGCCAATTTCATAGAATGAAAATCAATTTCATGAAATTGTACCGAAAAAATACTTTTTCCCAAAAATTAAATTTTTTCCGAAATAGAATCCTAACCGTTTCATATGCTTTTCACTACGCCTAACCGTTTTCAAAATTGAAATGATAAGAATATTCTGGATATGCTAGAGATACTTAGAAACTAACTACTTATCAAAAACCATAAGTTTCAGGTCACCAAAATCGTGTACATACAATATAACATCGAAATTTTTACTTTTTTTTTTTTTGAAAAAATACAACTCATACATGATCAATATTCCAAGGTTAGCATATATCATACCTCGTAACTGTAATAGAAGTAAGGAATCAACGCTCATGAGTTGCTAACATCAAACAACAACAAAAAGTGAAAATCAATTAGGTGAATGTGCAATACGACGAGCGAAAACCAAGAATATTGAACTTAATCCAAGAAAAACTCACCAAACAAGGCCTAATCTTCCATCAAGAAGCTTTCCCCTAAGTCCTAAGCCATCAGCATCAACTCCCAAGAGGTTTAGAGATAGAAATAGAGGAATAAGAAAAATATCTCAACATATCCCAAAACGCATCTGTTAGTATATTGGCTATTTCCGGGTTAAGCACAAAACCATTGTGTCTGTACCTTTTATTTTGGGTTTAGGGTTTCGGGTAGTTATATCTAGGTCCTCTGTCTAGACTACATTCAACAAACCAGCTATGATCTCTTACAAGGTATATGGCACCCACATACACACACCTGTATGCATTTATCATCTCATATGCTTTAGGGTAATTTGTATTTATTGTTGCCTAAGATGTTTCATGACTTAGCATGAATTCTAGGCATTGACGCGCGAAAGGGAAAGAGCACCTTCAAGTGCCTTTGAGCACTCATAGAGCGCTCAAGCGGCTTCGAGGGGCAAACATAATTTGTGCCTTTCTCAATAAGTTGAGAGTTAAGACATTGATGTACCCATAGAGCGCTCGAATGCCTCTATTTAATGTCTTATTTCTGTTTAGCGTGAGTTATGTTTTTGTGGCACCCGTAGTGCACTCGTATAGCGCATGAGCTCAGCATTAAAACCCTATAAAATCTCATTGGTGTGGGTAGAAAAAAAGCCTATAATCTTTAACTGCGGTCGAAGAGCGCTTGAGCGCCTTATGGCGCTCGTGGCACGCTTGAAGAGCGCTCTAGCGTCGATGTGTTCTCCTATATAAACACATGTTTATGGCGGGCTAGGGTTGTGCCTTTTGTTTGCAAAATTTTATTGGTGCGTCCCCTTTCCTCCAGCTTCTCTCTTGGCCTTCCCTTCATCCTCATGCTTTCCTATCTTCATTGAGGCAAAACTGGAAGGTTATCAAGATATCATCAATCCACCATGGGTCGTTATTGTTGATACCTTATTCTATCCATCCACCAACTATCATTACATATATCTTTTCCACCACACACATATATTAGCCGAGGTGACTACATGTCGTCGTAGATACGGTGATCGGGAGTGGCTACCGCGGACACTACGGAATCAAGGAAGGCTCGAGGAGTTCCGTCAACAATACTGGAGTTAGGCATCCATGTGTATATGGGTATAAGTCATTTTCATGTATTTTGATAACCTTATTGATTTGTAGAAAATCATAGTTGTGTGTTTGGTGCCATAGTTTTCATCCCGGGGATCGTTTTCCCTAGTGTTTCTAGGTAACATCCTACGTATTTATCTTGATGGTTGTTGCTAGAATAAGGGTTGTTTTATTACCATTGTCGATGCCTTTGATTACCTACAAATCCTTTTGTTATGATAGAAAATTAATTTATCTAATTAAGTTGAATTAATTTTTAATTTACTAGCATATAACCTATTCACCCTCTATGGGGTTATATAAGTGGTTCGTAGCTAATTTCAATTGGTATCAGAGCATGCTTCCCATATTAAGGTTTAATCACCTTAGTTTATCCTTCTACTCCTATGAACCCCACTATGGAAAGAGAGGGACTTTTCGTTACACGTCCACCGCTTTTTAACGGTAATAACTACCCCTATTGGAAGGCTAGAATGAAAGCCTTTCTTTGTTCCATGGGGATAGGGGTTTGGAGGTTAGTGCTAAACGGATATTAACTACCCACTATGGAGGACACGATCACTCACAAAGTTCGACACAAAATAGAGGAAGAATGGACAGATGTGGACAATTCACATTCTGATTTCAACTATAATGCCCTTGGTGCCACCCATAATGCTTTAAATCCTAGTTAGTTCTCTAGGATTTCACACTGTGAAATGGCCAAGGAGGCTTGGAATATTCTTCAAGTCACCCATGAGGGCACCCAGACTGTGAAAATCTCTATGCTGCAGATGTTGACAACTAAGTTCGAAATGTTAGGATAGAATACTTAAAAGCCATGTTTTATGTATTTTATTATCCAGGATCCCGAAAATATTAATGAGAATCTATTGAGAGGATATGAAAATTCGGTTTCATATTTTATTGTATATGATGTATGTATGCATTGTCCGTATATCTTGTCCAGTATTTGACTCGTCGCCTGAAGCGAGGAAGATCGGGTCAAAGGTTCTGACAAATATACAAGGGGCTCACAATTGCAGTGGACTCAGACTGTCCATTAGCATGGTTGTAACACATCGTTATATTAGCTGGTCTTGGCTAGGTCGAAAGGATCGAATCCCGGTCTTGGGATTTGAGTTTC